>ML805157.1:192568-204170 GCA_009831015.1 Picea engelmannii | reverse complement strand
CCGGAATTAGAATAAGTTGTCCCTCTTTGTCCATGGGGGGTAATACCTCAATAGGTTTGATGTGTTGGCTGAGGGCTTTCTTAAGACAGGAGACATGGAAGATGTTGTGTATTTTGCTGCCCTGTGGAAGCTCCAGCTCATAAGCTACGGCCGCTATCTTTCTGCTGACCCTATAGGGTCCAAAGAAATATGGTTGTAGTTTATTTTCTTCGCTTCTTTTAATGGGCGCCTTCCTGTATGGTTGCAGTCTTAGATAGACTAAGTCGCCAACCTCAAAAGTACAATCAACTCGGTGCTTATCTTCTTGGACCTTCTCTTGGTTTTGTGCCCTCTGTAGATGATCCTTCAGTTCCCTGAGAATGTCTTGGATCTGCTCGATCCAATCATGTACCATAGGTGCCCTGCTGTCACAAAATGCAATCTCCACAAACGATAAAGGATCATTGATATACAAGGCTCGGAATGGTGACATGCCAATGGACATATGTTGGGTGGTGTTCTAGAAATACTCTCCCAGATGCAACCATCTGGTCCATTCTTTCTGTTGCCCTGCCACATAGTTTCTGAGGTAGCCCTCCACCCATTTGTTGACTATCTCTGTCTGTCCATCCGTCTGAGGGTGATAGCTGGTGCTAGGGGTCAAGGTCATACCAACCAACCTGAATAACTCCTGCCAGAAAGTACTCATAAACCTGCTATCTCTATCGCTGACAATGGTCTTGGGTAGGCCGTGCAACCTGAAAATCTCCCTGAAGAACAGTTCAACCACCTGTGTTGCACTGAAGTCGGTAGCTATGGCGAAGAAATGTGAAAACTTTGTTAACCTGTCCACCACTACAAATATGCAATCCTTCCCTTGCTTATTTGGAAATCCAGTGATGAAATCCATGGATATGATTTCCCACTTGTGCTTTGGAATGGGCAAGGGTTACAATAGTCCTATTGGGTGTGTGTGCTCATCCTTGTTTGCCTGACATGTAGTACACTCTTTGATGTGCTTAATCAAATCCTCCTTGAGACCCTTCCAAGAGAACCTTTCTCTCACCTACCTATATGTCTTGTTGATCCCCTGATGTCCTGCCATTGGTGAGTCATGGCACACCTGCAATACTTTAGCCTTGAAGGTCGATGTAGGAACCAAGAAGATTCAGGCTTGTAGTAGATGAGGTCATTTATAACCTTGAAATCTTCATCTTGTACCTGTCCATCCAGTAGCTGGCACGCAAACTGATCCTCTGCATACTCCATCACCAGATGGTATTTCCAGTCAACTGTTACCCCTGTTATGGAAAGGATGGATGGCCTCCTGGATAAGGCATCAACCACCACATTGTTCTTCCCCTTGACAAACTCAATGTCAAAGTCGTAGGCTTGTATTCTGCTTACCCATTTTTGTTTCCTCTCGTTCAAGTCCTTCTGTTCCAATAGATATTTGAGACTGTTATGATCTGACTTGACCACAAACCTGGCACCAACCAAGTATTGCCGAAATTTGGCTAGTGCATGCATGATAGCCAACATTTATTTTTCATAAATGTTGTAGAGTAGTTCGGTACCCCTAAGCTTATAACTCTCATAGGCAAGCGGGTGCCTCTTTTGCATCAGTACGACCCCTATTCCTTCCCCGGAGGCATCACACTCCAAGGTAAAAGGAAGACTGAAATCTGGAAGGGCTAAGACTAGGCACGCATTTATCACTTCCTTCATCTTGTCCATCATTATTTGAGCCTCCTTGTCCCACTTGAAGGCTCCTTTCTTAGTCAAATCGGTCAAAGGTGCACACAGCTGAGAAAATCCTTTGGAAAATTTCCTGTAATACGTGCACATACCCAGAAATCCTCTCAATTCAGTGAGTGTCTTAGGAGTAGGCCATTTCATGATGGTTTGTATTTTCTCATGATGTACCTGTACCCCCTTTGCCCCAATGATGTGTCCTAAATAGAGGATCTCTGTCATTCCAAACTCACATTTGGACTCCTTAGCATACAATGATTGTTCCTCCATGATTGACAAAATTTGATCCACATGCCTGAAATGCTCCTCCCACGTCTTCCTGTAGATAAGCAAGTCATCAAAAAATACCAACAGGTACTTCCTTAGCTGCTTGTTGAACACATGGTTCATACATGATTGGAATGTAGTAGGGGCATTGGTTAAACAAAAGGGCATCACCAAAAACTCATAATGGTCGTTGTGACATCTAAAATCCGTTTTTCAGATGTCTTCCTCCCTCATCTTGATCTGATGATAACCAGAGCGAAGATCAATCTTCGTGAAGTATATGGCCCCATGTAGTTCGTCCAACAGTTCATCAATCCTGGGTATCGGGTACCTGTTTTTTATGGTCTTTTTGTTCAAATCCCTAAAGTCAATGCACATTCTCATAGTGCCATCTTTCTTCTTCACTAACACTACTGAAGAAGCAAAAGGGTTGCTGCTGGGTCTGATGTGCCCCATGTCCAAAAGTTCCTTGATGACCTTCTCTATCTCATCTTTGTACTTCTTGGGGTGTCTGTATGGTGTGGTGATAACTGGTTTGGCCCCTTTCTCTAGCTCAATAATGTGCTCAAACCCTCTATCTGGTGGTACCCCTAGAGGAATAGGCCCAAACACCTTGTGGTGCCTGTCAAGGATTTCTTTGATCTCTGGAGTGTATTAAACCTTGCCCTGTTCATCCAAACATGTCACAATCCTGCATTCTGTTGTGTATACTATCTCGTCCCTCCAGACGATGGCCTCCATCCTCTTGGTCGTGACTACCTTTGCAACATTCCCTGTTATGCCCCTCAGCACTACCTTTCATCCAACTTCCTCTGTGAATGAAATTTCCATTGTTTTGTAGTTGGTGGTGATGGGCCCCAGTGTGTTGAGCCACTGAACCCCTAGGATGATGTTGGTGTCTGGAAGGTCCATGACATAGACGTCCTGTATCAGTTCGTGCCTACCCAAGTTAAGTTTCATGCTCGAAATATATCTGTCACAGGGCATAATGCTTCCTCCTGCAACCTCCTCTTTGAATCCTTCAAATTCTACTGTGGGTATGTGCCTCCTCTTCAATAATGTTGCATCAATGAAGTTATGGGAAGCTCCTCCATCAATCAAGACCGAAACTCTTTGACCTTGCAAGAACCCCCTTATTCGGAAGGTGTTATACTTGGGTACCCCATTGATAGATGCCAAGGTGGCCATACTATCCTGTCCCATGATCTGCTCCTCCTCTACTACCTCAGTGGTTTCTACGTCCATGTTCTGTATCTGGCCAATCTCATCTTCCTCTTCGTTGTCTGAAGTGACCTCAATGTAGTGCACCTGACCACATCCCATGCACTTGTGTGATGGGTTCCATGGTTCCTTGCATGTGAAGCAGAGTTTCTTCCTCCTCAGTTCTCTCCTAGTGTTGTCATCTATTCTGCCACGACCTTTGTCAAAACCCTTAGGGTCACGTCCCCCCTGGTTTATTGGAGACCTTTGATCTCTTCCACCATTGTTGAGAGGTGGTCTAGGTATGAATTTAGGTTTAGAGGCTGGACCCAAATCCCTCATCTTCCAAATGGCCTCTTGTAGGCTGCTAGGCTTGAAGGCCTTTACCCAACCCTTCAGAGGTTCCATCAACCCTTCTGTGAAAAGCATCATGAGCCTGGTCGAGGACATATCTTGCACCATCACTGCCAACCTCTGAAATTAATTAATGTATGATTCAGCCGTACCTGTTTGTTTGAGTTGGGTGAGCTCCCAGAAATGTAACTCAGGATCTCCTTGATCAAATCTATCAATGAGCCTCTGAGTGAATTCTGTATAGGACATAATCTGATTGTGGCCGAGTGTGGTGAGTCCGTGATACCACTAGTCATGAGCCTTGCCATCCAAGTACATAGTGGCAAACTTGATGGCCTCTATCTCCCTCATGGAGTTGAGCTGTAAGTAAGCATCTAGCTTTTGTACCCAAGACCGTGTTGTCATCTTGGCCGTACCGTCAAAGTATGGAATTTCTATCTTCCCTTCTCTATGTTCAAACTCAAAACTAACCCTATGGTTTGTCCTAGGTTGATTTCTGAACCTGAGTTGGCAATAATGATCTAGGGACATCTGTATTTGGATCTTCATATCCAAACTGTAGTATTCTTTGGTACTCCTTGCCATTTGCTCCACAAATTCTTCTACCTGTTCCTGTTTCCCTTGCTCATCTGTGAATGTGGGCATGTAGGGTCTAGTGTTAGCTATGCTACCCCTACCTGAATGTCGACCAAGTTGATCATCTGTGAATGTAGGTATGCATCATCTCTGATTGACCCTGCTACCCATCTGACCCTGGCCTGTGTCTTCGTCCAGACTTCCTTCGGATCTAACTACTTTCTCCAGATTGTATCTGGTCTCCTCATGGATTTCCTCGGATTCACCAGCCTCCTTATTCCCATACATATCAGGGTTCTTCCCTTGATGGTTCACTTGCATCAGAAGTTCATTTAGCTTGGATTGATTCTTATTCATTATCTGTAGGTTCTCGTCAACCCTCTTCAAAGTTTCAAAGAGTTTGGCTTGTCCCCTTCTGCTGGTTTCATGGTACTCGCCCAAGTGTTGGACCAATGTGCTTTCCGTGCGGTTGACAGATTGCTGGAACTTATCAAAATCGGCTGCTATGAGAGCCAAGCCTAAAGGCTCATGGTCATCCCCTGACCCTTCCATTTTGGCCTCTGTTTCACTGCTCGATTTCTTCTTTTGACCCATAAAAATACTATTGTACCTTTGCATGCGTCGATCCCTCCACAGGTTTGGAGGATCGAAGCTCTGATACCACTGTAATGATCCCAAGCCAAATTCTGGCATGGAATCACTAACTACCACTGGTTTGTTAACATGTCAGTGTTTATTGAGCTATTAAGTGCATACAAGATTAATTCAATATATGAAGATCATCATACATTCAAGATATAGAAGCATAAGCAAAGATCTAACCCTTTTATTATAAGCAATGTAGGATCAATACAATAGATGGCCAATCTGGCATAAACCTCAGACGACCGTACAAACAATAGATATGAGTTACTACAAAATGCTCTCGTCAATACAAAGAAGCCTCTAAAGGATGAATAAGTAATGAATACAAATATCAAGCAGATATGAATGTCGAACCCTTCAGCTAGAGGGTGCCATGCTCCAAGTGGAGACAAAAGCCCTCAATAATTCGTCCCTGATGGAAGAATTCTCCAAACGAGCCCAAACTTGGTCAAGTGATAGATCAGGGCAGTGGGATCCTCCTCCTGAAGTTTCAAGACCAACAAAAAAGGAAAACCTCTCCAAGTGTAAAATCTTCTAAGAGAGTTGCGCTCTACTGAATAGCTAAATCGAACCTTCCTCAATGGTATGGTGCGCCCTTGCTGGAAATTCCCCAATAATACGGTCCTGCTATCTGCTGGGGCTCTAGAATGAGATATGTTGAGAATAGAATGGTGTGGAGGAATATTTCATCCCTGAGACCAAGCTGTGGAACAAGGTGAGTGGATATTTCATCACTGAGTTTCTCACAAGGGTTTGTACAACAAACCCCCAAACTGAATGCTCAAGAGCACTAACAAGAAATATACCAAAAATTAGGATGAATGATAGGTGCGCCCCTGCCTCTTACTTATACTTTTTCCTTCTGATTCTCTATTGAGTTAGGTTACTCCCATGGTTAATTTCTATTCTTCTATTGAGTTATCTTTTACTCCCTTTATCCTTTTTCTTTCTCAAGTCAACTTAAAAATATAACTTTAGTCTAGTTGACCTTCCCCCTTAGTGTGAGACTATGACCTAGTGGGGGTGCCCAAGCCACTGAGTCTCCTCATCACCTCTCTAAGAGGTGGGGGACATTACAGAAAGGTTTGCCATGGATGTGTTGAAGAGTTTTAGGATGATGAATTGTAAACCAGGAAAAAGTCAAATTACAGCAGGGAAAAGTCTTAGCAAAGAGGATGTGGGATCCAATGTAGATCCAACACTATTCAAGATATTGGTTGGTCATCTCATGCACCTCATTGCAACTAGCCTAAACATTATGTATGTGACTAGCCCATAAATTATGTATGTTGTGAGATTGATTTTTGGGATCAATAAATCTCCAAAAGATTCACATTGACAAGTTGGAAAAAAAAACTATAAGATATATCATTGGAACAACAAGATATGACATATTATATTCCATCACTAGTTATGATTTTTTGATTAGATACACTGACCGTGATTTTACAGGTAGTCTTGATGATAGGAAGAGTACTTTAGAATATGTATTCCATATTGGTTTAAGTGTGATTTGATGGGAATCTAAGAAGCAACCCATTGTGACGATTTGATCAGCTAAGGTTAAGTATGTAGCGATCACATAATAAACTTTTCATCTATTTTGATTACATAGATTATTGGGTGATCTTCTACAAGGACAAGAAGGGCCAACTCGAGTGTAGTGTTACAACAGCTCCGTAATAGCTCTGTCGAAGAACCATTTTTTTCATGAGAAAAACAACCATATCGATAGTACATATCATTTTATTAGAGATCTTGTAAAAAATGGAGAAATCTACTTAGAATATTGTAGATCAAAAGACCAATTGGCTCGCATATTTACAAAGACATTGGAAAAATATGTATGTGAATTTCATATATATAATTTAGGTGTTATAAACACTAAAGCATTTAGCGGTAGTAATTAAGGGGAGTGTTAGAATATAATCCCTTTGATAGTTATTTTTGGAAAGTTTTTTATTTGTATGGAGGGTGCACTCAACAAAGGCAAATCACTTTTAATGGAGAGTGCAAGAGTTCTTAAGGAAAACACACTCAATTTCCAGTATTTCTATAAGGAGGGAGAGATGCGCTATTCTTCCCCAAGACAAGCTATATAGGGTGCACCAATTCTTAAGGAAAAACAGACTCAATTTCCAATGCTTCTACCAGGAGGGAAAGATGCACAATCCTTCCCCAGTTCTCACTTTTCTCCAAGACGCCCCAAACAACGAATTAAACGAAGAGAAAAGGAGGAGGGTTCACTATCTTAACCAATGCACATGGCCTTTACAAAACTCCCACACAATACTCTAAACGCTAATAGAATATAGATACACACTAGTTCCTTTGTTGTGCAGTGCTCTTAAAAAATCACACACACAAAAAAGAGTATGCACAGACAAAGAGAGACAAGATTCAGAAAAGTTTCATCAAATGAATTAGAGAAACATGGCCCCATTAATAAATTAGGGGGACTCATTACAACGACAATTTTCTCTTTTATTTTTCTACGATTCTCTGCACATTCAGATTGGCAAGAGAAATTTCCCACAATCTGACTATCAATTCTTTTAGACATCACCTTGCTTACTTAGACTCGTGAATTCTTTATTAAAATTCAATGAGTGAGTGACGCTGACATAGATCAACAAACTAGCATAGAATTAATTATGTTTATCGCCTTGCTGGTTGCGGACTATTGATCCTCTTCTGTTATTTTTCTAAGGATGTTTGATGTCCTTCATGTTGGTCCAATTCCTCCCTATTTATGTCTAGAAGCGTCCCTTCTTCTGCCACCAACTACTGGAAATTTTCGTCGTATTGTCTCAACTGTCATCCACTTGGTCTGTGCTATAGTTTGGCACTGTTTATCAATGAAGTATGAAACATGATGTAGCTTGGAATGATCCAGTTTTACTTGCAAGGAAACTATAACTATAATGTTTTGTTGGGATAGCTTATGAATGTCACTATGGTCAGTTTGTTTTTCTCGACGTTGTTGTGTTGCTCCCAATGGATCCAAAATGAAAGGAATCAATGTGGGTGCCAGAGAATGAAATCCAAGATAGACCTTGAAAGGTGAGAAGCGAGTTGAATAGTGTGTGGCCCTATTGTAAGTGTGCCACTTCTGCAAATCCTACATCCAAAGGAAGAATTATTTGGTGTAGTGGCGGTAATTGAATTTGGCTGGGGACATGGCCTTGGAGTGGTAAGTCACCGGGTGACCTCATTGTTTATACATCATTGCAATAACAAATTGAGAGACAATCCCTCATTAGGGATAGTGATATTTAATTGTGGCTTGGGTGAGGGTGTGGTAAGCAGTAACTAGAGGATGTTCGATAGTGTCTTGGGCAAACAGTTGAGATGATGGAGCAATGGGTAATGATGTGTCATGAATGAGATCGATAGATTGAGAAAGAGCTCGAGAGGGTGGGAGACTGAGAGACATTCGAAAATTCTGGGAGGAGAGGGAGTACAGTGGGAGGTATCATATTTATGAGGTTCTTGGGCTGAACATGGTTAGTTTCCTCTTTTCTAGGATGTAGCGGGGGGGAAGTATGAGGTGTTGAAGCAAGCACATAGGTGCGTCCATGTTGAATATTGTACTGATAGGATTTGGCATGGTACATAACTTGTCGGTCATGTTGGTATGGGAGACCCAACAAGAGGTTGAAGCACAATCTAAAGATAATATATTGTAGAACACGTTGTCGCGGAACGGGCCAATGGAAAAAGTTGCAACGTAGCACTGGGAGATAGTGATGCGGGGTCCTCCCTTTTGTACCCATCCAAATTGATAGGGATCTTGGTGGGGGGTGGTGGGAAGTTACAAATGTTGCCCTAGGTGTTGGGAGACTAGATTATTTTGGCTGTCATTGTCCATAATTAGATTTATGAGCTTAAGTTTAATTTAGACGTTATGATTAAAGAGGGAAATGTTAGTACGATCTGGTTCGGGCATAGTCATGAGAATGAGGGATAGGTCAGTTTCGACGGGGTTGGTGAGAGAGATGACTTCTAGTTGTTCGAGAAAATCAGCGAGTGTGACCTCTGCAATGAAGGTCTGATGGGGGTGGCTAATTTTTACGGCTCGAAAGTCGACAAAGTTGTGTGAGTTGGTATTGTGAAAATACACCATATTGTCGTTGTGAGCGTCGAGGAGGAAGACGAGTAAGGTTGAGGTTGAGAAGGATGTGGGTTGGCAGATTGGGTTCGATTTGGCAGATATCGGGCTTGAGAGGCTATCTTACGTTCTACATTTAAGGCCTGTAACAATGCCTTGTTGAGAGAGGAAATGTAAAAAAGATATACCTCCCTCTGGAGAGGTGACAATAGACTAGAATTAAACTTAATTATTAATACCTCATCTAGCTCACTAAGATGGAGTTGGATTCGTAACTTGCAAAAGACGTCGATGTATCCTTGAACTAACTGAGTCCCAAGTTGGTGGAGTTGCAACCACTTGGTTAGAAGATTCTGAAGATATCCTAGAGGGTAAAAGCGTTCCTGCAATGCATGACAAAATGCATCCTAAGAATCAATACTGTCATTTTTCGAAGAAGGCGGTCTACCGAGCTCCTCGATCAATTCAGACCTTTCCAATTGTGTGTCCCAGCAAGTTTGTGTTATTCCTTCAAGCTAGAGGCTAGCAATCTGCAATTTGGTGGATTCTTCCATCTCAGGTGAAGTCTTTGAAGTATGTGGAAAGGCTACGTATCCATGAATCGACCGTCTTGCCATTCATTTGGACAGCGAACGTAGGTAACTGAAAATGGGTGTCTAACTGCATGATCGCTACAGTCAGGCGTTGTTGGATTCAAATTAGCTCATGAACAGCCAGTGCCAATTCTTCAATTGGAGTTCATGTGGCTCGGCTGGACTCCTCACTAAATACTTCTCTTCGCGATGGCATGGTTTGCAAACACTGAAGAGACCCCGAGGAGGGTGTCAGATTAACCCTGAGAAGGGTGCATTGATGCACCAATGCAAATGGCGTAGAAGAACCCTAAGAATAATGATTATGACGCTCTGATCAAGAGCGTGAGGAAATAGCTGAAGATCGCCCCCCAAAAAATGTTTATTGGTCGATGAAACTCGGTCTTATCCTTCTTCTCTGTTTGCGAAACTTCCCGGAGGAAGGAGCACACTCCCAATTGATATGTATGGAGGGCGCACTCACCAGAGGCGAATCACTTTTAATGGAGGGTTCATCAGTTCTTAAGGAAAACGCACTCGATTTCCCTGGTTTCTACAAGGAGGGAGAGATGCGCTATTATTCCCCAAGTCGCACTATGGAGGGCGCACCAATTCTTAAGGCAAAACACGCTCAACTGCCAACGCTTCTACCAGGAGGGAGAGATGGTCAACCCTTCCGCAATTTGCAGTATTCTCCAAGATGACCCAAACAACGAATTAAACGAAGAGAAAGGGAGGAGGGCGCATTGGCTTAACCAATGCGCATGGCCTTCACAAAACTCCCACACAACACTCTAAACTCTAACATAATATAGATGTGCACCAGTTCCTTTGTTGCGCAGTGCTCTCAAACAATCACACACAGAAAAGGGTACGCACAGACAAAGAGAGGCTAGATATGGAAATGTTTCATCACATGAAAGATGTCATCTTTAATAATTCAGATTTGAAAATGTTTCATTACATGAATCAGAGAAAGATGTCCTCTTTAATAATTCAGGGAGACTCATTACAATGGTAATTGCCTCTTTTATTTTTCTTTGATTCTTTGTGCATTCACAGTGTGCATTCAGATTGGCAAGAGAAATTTCCCACAGCAATTACTGACACAATCTGATTCTCTGTGCATTAAGTAACAAGATAAATTTCCCACAACAATTAGCAATTACTGACACGATCTGACTATCAATTGCTTTATTACAATTAGGTGACTGACTCACGAGCAATTACTGACACAATCTGTTTCTCTGTGCATTCTATCAATTGCTTTATTACAATTAGGTGACTGACTCACTGAGCAATTACTGACACAATCTGTTTCTCTGTGCATTCAGATTGTCAAGAGAAATTTCCCACAGCAATTACTGACACAATCTGACTATCAATTGCTTTATTACAATTAGGTGACTGACTGAGGCTGACATAGATCAACAAACTGAGGGGTGACATAGATCAACAATTTAGGAGAGAATTAATTCTCTTTATCGCCTTGCTTGTTGCGAACTATGTATCCTCTTCTATTAGTTGTCTAAGGATGGTTGACGTCCTTACTCTTGGTCCAGTTTTGATTTTAGACTCTCTAAAATTTTCAGTTAGCTGCAAAAGCTCTAGAAGAGCCGAGTTCTCATTTTTCTATTATGAGTAAATTTTCTGTATTTATAGAGCCAATGAATGAATTAAGTTTTAGAGCTGCAACTAGTCTCAGCTTGTGTTTGGTTTTGTGTCTTTATACTGAGTTGACACAACAGCAACTGTTTTGAATTCCCCTCCTCCAAACGGGTGAGGCAAAATTTTAGCATACCCTTTGCACAAGAATGTTAGAACTAGTTTTCTGTGGTGTTCACTCTCTCTGAATTAGTCCGCGGGTGAGGTTCCATTTTAGCATTCTCTCTGATTTGTTCCGCGGGTGAGGTTCCATTTTAGCATACCCTTTGCACAAAAATATTAGAATTAGTTTTCTCCGTTCTTCACTCTCTTTAATTTGCCTGTTCGGTCGGGAGTGGTGTAGACAAGACCTTCAATGACACCTCAGTTTAACATGCCCTTTATACAAAGTGTAGCTTCAAAATTTCAGTTTAATATGTTTCAAAACTTATAACGAATTTTACAGCTACTAGAAGTTTGACAGTGTTGTTGGGAGATG
>ML805157.1:151827-181495 GCA_009831015.1 Picea engelmannii | reverse complement strand
ATAACATTTTTTTAAATCATAACTTTTATTTATTGAAAAAAAAATCACATTAGTAAAATATATATGACACAATACATGAAAACAAACCACTTATAAAAATACAAAAGAAAATTTGCATTGAAGAATATACCAGTAAAGTTACACAACTAATAAACATATCATTTCTTACCCTTTAAAAAATGGGAAGAATAATGAATTCTTCCCATTTTCACATTCTTCCTTTTAACCACTTGCTACACTATTGGAAAATCAGATCAAGAAGTATATAAGAACTCATATTGGAAAAAAAATCTAGATCAAGAAGAAGTATATAAGAACTCATAAAAGAAGTAATTCTTTATCAACCATCCATCTTTTTTAATTTGTTTTGGTTTCCTTTTATGAAGAGGATGAACATTACCTTGGGCATATGTACCTTGTTGATTCCCAAGGATATGTCATATTCAACAATGAAATGTTGTGTTCGAACTTGAGTATGTTAAATATTTATTTATTTGGAATAACCTTAATAATATATACATCAATACAAATGTGAACTTACTTAAATAATCTAACTAAAATCTCTTTGATCTCTTTGAATATATGATAATGAAATTTATTTATTTGGAATAATCTTAATAATATATACATCAATACAAATGTGAACTTACTTAAATAATCTAACTAAATCTCTTTGAATATATGATAATGAAATGCTATGTTCGAACTTGAGTATGTAGAATATTTATTTATTTGGAATAACCTTACTAAGATATACATCAATACAAATGTGAACTTACTTAAATAATTTAACTAAGTTTCTTTGAATATATGATTTTATGTAAGTGCCAAAAGAGTTTCTATATTGAGTTTCCATATTGGTAAAATTGAAAACTTTAATAGAAAATTAGGAAGATGAATTCAAATTAGCATTTTTGTAATTGATTAAGAGTTATGATCCAAATATAGAAACCAAGAAGTTATAAAAAGCTATGTCTTTCGCCAAAACTAGGTATCGTCCTAAAAGATTGTTTGATAATCAACATAATGAGAAAACTAAACAATACAAATCCTTTGAAAGAAAGAGATATCTCATATTTTTTTGTCAAAGATGAATTAATCCATTGATATAAAGCAAAAGTAGGAGGCAAATGCCTATTAAATTTGAAAATGATTACATATTTTCAAATACGGAAAGTAGATGATTATCTTGTAACATTGTAATATCCACCATCAACACTTCTTCAGCTCAATCTATGATATAGAAAATCTAAATAGGTGAAGGTTTCAAAGCATTAAGAAAAGTATAATTATTTTTTATTGATCACTATAAGACACTCTAGTGCCCACCACTCCTTGATGCAATCCGAATACGGATATAAGATTTGAATCTTGAACAATATGATAATCAAAGAGATGAAATATATGTTCTAGTTGTTTACCCTCATAAAGATAAAAAAAATTTACAATAGAAAACACTAGAAAATACTCAAATTTCTATTTTAAATCCACCACATAGTTGTTAGATTTATCCTAAATGCACAAAGATTTCCTAAAATGCATCTTTATCATAATAAGAAATGCTATCTTCATATCAATATCTACATCAAATATATATAAACAATAATTTCTTAAACACTTAACACAAAAACATTTCATAAAACACTTCTCATTACACATTACACTAAGGTTCTCCAATGTCATATTGAAATAGATTTTATATGTATAAAACCACATTTTTTTGTTTTCCTAAAAGAATATCAAACTCTAAAGCATTGTTTTTTTTTTCTCAAAATAAGAAAAAGGTCTCTTTTACTCATCGCTATTGTTTTAGTAGCAATTATTTATAATAATTCGTTAGTAGTCCATAATTGAATATACTTCCAATATAGCATTGGGTCTTGGATTTTTATGTCCAAAGAAGATGAACTTTTGGTTAAGAAGAAACAATTAAAGTTGTTACTCAAAAACCAAAATGTTGTTTCAAGTAATATATGGTGTAAAAGAAAACCAATATTCCATGTTATTAATATTTAAAAGGGTCATGTGATATTATTAAATGACTTACCTTAATACCATACCTAAAATAAAATAAAATAAAATAAAAAGATGAATTGTATTTTAACCTTTAGCATTATACTGATTTTATTGATTTATCATTTTAAGCATTCTTAAGTTTAATATCATTGCAAATTCATCCTCTTAAATATGTTTACTATTACAAAACAAAAATAGGTATATAGCAATATTGATGCAGGAGCATCGCCTTCAAAGTCAACAACGGACGTGTGGAAGTAGATGGGACACATGTCATCAATGACATAATTTCAAATCAAGCATTAACTCATAATTTAATGGGTTGTTGAGATATTTTTGTAAACAACATTTTAAATTGTAACTTGTTTGTAAAGTTTGGAAGGACTGTAAGAACTGCAGATATGGAGTGTCGACTCTATCTAGTAGTAATTAGAAGTTATTGTAATAGGACAGAGTATGTGGTAGTTTTGAAGTTTGAAATGATAGGTTTCAGATAGGACGAGAGATCTCAAGGAGCTGGTCCTTAGATAGTTGATTTTTATATTGTAATAGATCAGTATGGACAAGTTTTGTAGGAGAGATCAGTAGAGCAAAGTAGAGTAGCATAAACACTATGTAATTTTCGTTTTATGAATGAATATAATAAACAAAAAATTTCCCAATCCTTGGGTTGGGTTCATCTCAAATGTGATTACATGAATTTTATTCTGGATGTATCATTGTTACAGTTCATTTCATGTATGAGTGATTGAGAGGTTTACTTTATGAATTCATGATGAAGCTGGTTGAGTTTCAAATCGTTTCTCTTCTGATACTTGTATGCAAGGTGTGCATCTCGAACACAAGGTGTGCGTCGACTGAGTTTAGGATTGAATCAAAGAGAATATCAGAGAGAATCAGAGAAACTCGGACCAGGTGCAAGGTGTGCACAACATCAAGAAGCCAACAAGCTTCGAAGAACCAGCACAAAGAAATGCCAGATGTGTGAGATGGTTTTCTTTGCAAGAAAATCCTTCAAACTGAGTTTTCAAAATCCATAGATCGCATGGTGTGTGTGGGAGATCAAAAATCCTTCAAAGGATAGAATCTTAGAAGGGACAAAATTTCGTCACAAGTGTTGATGTGACCCAGAGATCAGAATCGTAGAAGGAGTGAAAAATAAAGATCTTCAAACTCTAAAAAATCTTCTAAGTCTAGCAGAAGAGGGAAGCGCGGGAAGGAATAGTAAGAGTTGATCCTAGTCGTTGATTGTACAGGAGGAACTTTAGTGTTTCGTGGATCAAGAGAATGGAGGAAAGAGTCTTTCGACTCCCTAATACGTGAAATCTCGATTGAATACAAACCGTTGGATAGGGTGACCTATGAGCCGTCGATCCAACATGGTCATAGTTTCGTGGGTTTGGTCATTGGGAAAACGGAGGTGGAGACTTCCCCAAATTCGTGAAACATGTATCTTCAAAAAGGGAGAATGGATCTGAGTCATCAGATCAGAGGATAGGTGAAAGGAACGGGTGTGGGAGAAGATCAATTCTTAGCCATTGGATCTAGGAGGGTGAACTAACAACTGTCGGATCTCCAAGGAAGTGAACGAGAGAAGTCCCAAAACTTTCAGGACTGTCTATCACTAAAGGACGCGTGGCATCCAATCAACATTTTGTTGACTGGCAGAGGGAAGCAGTCGCAAATTTGAATCAGAGGAACTCATGAAGTGTAACCTCGTTATAATATTATGATTGTTGATCATTCCAAAAATATTTTAGTCGTTGATCGTGTCTAAGGATGAAAATTGTTGCCTATCCCGACATCATCAATAAAATCCATTTTGGAGGGACACGTGGCGAGAGCCCATCATTTCACTGACTCGCTATGGAAGAAGGTCAATGGAGGGAGCAATGAGAACTTGTGATACGTGAAGTTCTGATGCACTCGAAAGGTCTAGCCCCATTTTATAGCCAGAGGCCATGTGGTGAGACTAAAGGGAGGACCTAACATGTGTTAAGCCCCATCGCAAGTCAGGAATCGAGAGTTTGAAGAACAAGGAATCGACTCCTTCACATTGCCGATACGAGAAATGCGACGAGCAATTTTTGGGCTCAAACGATGATCACAAGCGGTAGTCATATGGAGAGAGGATATGAGGTGAGTTATCCCAGTGCTTAGCCCTCATTAGCAACCAGATATTGGAATTTGGAGAGTGGAGGGTGGCTCATACGTCGAAGCCCTAATGTCATGAAATGTGACGAGCGCCTTTTGGATAAGGAGTGTGGTCACAACCGATGATCACGTGGGGGTGAAGATCATGCTTGTTGCTTGATTCGCACATGGAAAGTTTAAATAAAATGACATGTGGATTTGTTAAATGTAGGTTCCAGCAGGGACCAAAGAGTTGTTCTATCTCAAGGAGGAAGAACGATCTAGTAATCGGGAGGTCGCAGAACCCTGAAGGGGAGGGGGGTTGCATCAAATATTGAAATATAAATTATTTTAGGTATCCTTACGAGAATAAATTAATTGCCCAATGTTCGAGGGTGGACATGTAAAGAATCTCGTTGTGTATTATATTGCAGGTCATGTATTAAGTAGCTTCGCTCTTTCCTTTGAGAGGGTGATTAAAATACTAGTTAGGCAAGTTCAGAAACTATAATCCCTAACTTTGATTTTTGGGCAAGTTTAGAGGGACCAGAGCCCTAACAAATGGTACCAGAGAAAGTTGAGGAAATCGAATCCACCAAAATTTTAGTCAAACAAAGATTCATCCATGAAAGAGGCTTCGACTCTCTTGTCAATGAGTTCTCTATTTAGTCCCTACAATAAAGACATGTGCAAGAAAGATGGGCTCAAGAATGAGGGTTCAAAGTCTAGCATTTCGACCATGCTAGGGAGAAATCGACTGAGAGTAAAAATATCTAAGTGTTTTTTTTTTTTAGAGTAAGTAGGGTTAGTTGAGCAGTGTGAGGTTAGCATGGAGAAAATGGTGCTAAGTGACATGGAAAAATTGAATGGGACTAATGTTTCCCTATGAAATTCAAAGATGGAGGATATATTGATTTTGAGGGATGAATATTTTCCAATTGATGGAGTAGTGAAAAATTCTCATCAATGAAAAAAGGGGATTGTCTCAAGCTAGACATAAAGGCCATTGTCACAATCAACTAGTGTCTATAAAAAAATTTGTACTTCAATGTGCGAAGAGAAAAGACAAGGGAAATTTTATGGAAAAATCCGCTTGATCTATATGAGAAAAACACAACCTTAAATAATGTTTTCTTGATGAAGAAATTATACAACCTCAATATGAAGGAGATTTCTTCAATAGTGACACACTTAAATGATTTCAACATAATTACCAACTATATCACCTATGTTAAAATCATTTTGATGATGAGATTGGAAACATCTTGCTAATGTCATCTATGTCGGACAACTAGGAGAATATGATTGTAGTTATGAGCACTTTGGAACCTGCAATAACCCTAAAGTTCAATGATTCTTACAAAAAATTAGTGAATAGGGTGCTACGAAATAAATAAACTATAAAAAACTAGGGAGGAGAATCTCGAACTCTAGCTCATCGTGTGAGGAAAATTTTTCGAAACCATCAAGGGAGTTCAAGTTCAAGAGGTAGATTAGAATCGATAAGAGGAAAAAGTAATGATTGTGGAAAACTGGGACACATGAAAAAGGAGTGTCAAATATTGAAGTGAGAATAGAAGGACAAAAAAGACATAGGACAAATAAAAAATCATCTATCACAAAGGAAGGTGATACTACTATTGTAGTTTCAAATAATGAGGTTTTATTTAATGTTTCAATTGAATATGCATACTTATATACCTCCATCTATAACATTGATTGGATTGATGACTCTGCAACATATGACCATTTAACCCCAACCAAATATAATTTTCTTGTGTATAATTATGGTGATTATGGTAAAGTGCATTTGAAAAGAAATCACTTTTGCAACATCGTTGGAGTGGTGGATGTACAAATCAAGACAAAGGATGGAAAACACATCTTATTAAAATCAATTAGGAGCATTCCAAAGATGTGCATGACATTGATCTCTACAGGATTATTGTAGGATGAAGGTTGTTCAAAAATCTTTCGAAAAGGTGGAAAGAAAATTAGTAAAGGGGAGTTAATCATTGCTAGAGGTTCCAAGGAAGGAACATTGTATACATTAAGAGAAATACCATAGAAATTGGATGTGGTTGTTGTTGAAAAGAGGAAATATCAACAAATCGATTTTTTCTAAACAACAAATTGATATTCCACCATTGCAAGAAAAATTCAAGACCAAGTTGAACAACAAATGGAATATGATGAACCCCAACAAGAATAAATCGTATAGTAGCCATTACAGGAAGTACAAATTTAAAATACATGACCACAATTGGCATGGGGGTATATTAGGCCTCACAAGAGTTCACAAAGGTATCCTCCCTCAAATTATATTTCATTAACCAATGAAGGTGAACATGATTGTTTTTAGGAGGCTTGTAAATTTGAGAAAAATAAACAAGGAAAGAAAGAAATGGAGGAAGAAATGGGGTCCTTGTTGGGAAACAAATCTTGGGAATTGGTAAAGATTCTAAAAGGAAGAATAATCCTTTAAAGCAAGTGGCTTTATAGGATAACGCATGAGGGAGAAGGGAAAAAGAAAATATGAAAGGAAAGGTTGGTGGTGAAAGGATTTTCTCAAAAGGAAGGTATTGATTTTACTAAAATATTTTCTTGAGTTTTTAAGATGTCATCCATTAGAATTATTCTGGGTCTTGTTGTTTTTTTTTATTTGTAGTGTGAACAGTTAGATTTAAAAACAATCTTCCTTCATTGCAAATTGGAAAAATATATTGTACGGAGCATCATGAAAGTTTCAAAATAAAAGGTAAAGAAAACTCAGTTTACAGGTTGAAGAAGACCTCTATGGACTGAAGAAGACACCTTGCTAGTGCTTTAATAAATTTTATTCCTTTCTGTTGGAACATGGATCTCAAAGAATAGAGGTTGATCATTTGGTCTATATTAAGAGAAATGTCCAAGAAAAATATTTTATATTATTTTTGTATGTGGATGACATGTTAGTCATAGGACATGATAAGAATATGATTAACAAGTTCAAGAAGGATTTGGTCAGGAAGTTTGCAATGAAATATTTGTGCCCTTCTGATGTCAAGGATAAGGAGGAAATGAGTAAAATTCATTATTATTCAACAATTAAAACCTTGATGTATGCCATGGTATGTAATTTTCCATATATTGAACATTTAGTGGGAGTAGTGGGAAAGTTCCATGCAAATCCAAGAAAATAACATTGGAAAGCGATAAAGTTGATTTTGGGATTTTGAGGTATCTTAAGGGTATTGGTAATTATTGTTTATGTCACCTCCCAAAAACGTTCCTTACGATCGTAGACCTCTTGAATGGTTGGAATTACCAAGGATGCTTCGTACAGACTATTCCTTTTCACCTAGAGAATGCCCATACTTCATTCTAGGATATTGACAAGTCACACTCCCACGATAGCGCAACTCTTATATACTTAGAAATTTGTTAACTTCTTTAACACTTAGTCATATTTAAGCATAAATCCATGAACATGAAAATCCAAGAGAATAACAATGAAATAGACAAGAGAAACATAGATATAATGCAAAAGGCACAAACCATGCCTAACACCCTGCTAAGTATTTGTTATTGTGAAACAATTACAACATGAGCATTGTTGGTTCAATTTATAAGAGGGTGGAATCAAATGACTCTCCTCACCTCACAAACACACTCATACACAACTCATCACCAAGAATTTCCATCACAACCATATTTTCATCCACCTGTGGTGAACCTTAGATGTGCCTCCAACCATAGACTCGTTGTATCTTCGTTTCCACATAGGCTATCTCTTCCTTTCCGCAGACTTCACGCATTTTTATTTTTCCTCACACATGTCTCCAATAGACCTGCATTTCCAAACTTCACCAAAATTAATCCAAGAGAATTTCTCCCAAATCTGGCCAATGAATCCACCTCAAGTCAAAACAAGTCCTCCCAAGTAGAGAAACTTGGATCCTTGAGGGAGCTCCTCTCTTTCTCTCCTTGTCTTTCCCAAAATTTTCCTTCCTTGGTTGTGTGCCCTTCTTCTCTTATAGGCTCTACAAATGTCACCATAAAGAACTGTTGCATCCTTTGGGGGTGTCATGCCCCTTCATTAACCCATTTCCAAATGAATCACCCTGCGCGTTTGCATACCCGGACACCCAAATGAATCGTCATGCCCCTTAGCGGACCTAGTCTCCCAAACAAACCCATGCACTTTCCAACTGCCATGCCCCTTGGGACCGATGCACCCCTCATCTCGATGCTCCCCAATCTCTTTATCACTTCATACTTGGGAAATCCCCTTAGCAAGTCCTCATGCCCAAGGTGTCCAGTTACCCAAATTGGGTTTCAGAGAAACCACATGTTTCATCTCCTTAAGGACTTGGGTAAAGGTCTTCATACCCATCTAGTTGAAGACCTTACATCCTCCCCCACCTAAAGTCATTTTTGTCCTTGGTAACATTCATAAATTTGCGATATCCAAGTATCCACCCAAAATTATGCCTCCACTATGACTAATTTTGTTGGAAACCCCAAGTTTTATGCCAACCAAAAACCCAAAGTTCTTCTAATATGGAAAACCAAAGTTTCCGTGTGAAGTGAAAATCCCAAGTTCCCACAAACCAAACTACACTACACCCAAGTCTGCATAATTTGTTTCCAGGGTCAATACAGTCACTTCACTCAACTCAAAAGACAAAAGTCACCCAAATCTATTTTACTCTCTCACTACAATTGCATTTCCTTATTGATGTTTGGTTTCATGGCTACTATCACTTCGTAAAACGATCGATTGCTTCCCACCCCACTTCAAAAAATTTCCCAGTGTTGAACTCTTTTGATCTTGTTTCTATGCCCATACTTAAAAAAATTCTTCCATGTCTCTACACATTGCATGTCTCAAGTCCTTTGCTTGTCTGGTGAACAATCCAACTAACACATCCAAGTATTGATATGTGCCTCCCCATGTATGAACTTAGTCACTTATGTTGCATCTCTGTCACTCTATCAAACTCCAAAGACTAAGGCAAGTGTCTAACCCTGCATCACTAATTCTTTCATTGCACCATATTCATCAAGGATATCATTCACAATGTCTAAGCGCTACACTTCAAACCTACTAGTTCATCCATACTCTTAAGCCACTTGTCATGCTATTGTTCTTGCACAAGTTGTGAACTAGTTGAATGGTCAGTTAAAACTTTAAACTCTTTTAGATTGCACCCCCACATGCATAAATTGGTCACATCCTTTCACAATTTGGTCCATCTTCACAACCTTCATATCAAGGAAACGTTTCTCCTCATCGCGTTGCACTATTAATTCAACCAAAAATAAGTCTACTATGGAAACTTGACTCTATTGTCCACCTCATGCCACATTTAACCAATCTACCCTAAGAGTTGCACATATAGTCTACCTTTTTCTCAATACTTTGTCATCCAACCATGTTGTGTTGTCTACCTATATATTCCTTGGAACAGTTAGGATTCACCCTCAACCATGCTTCCCAAATCAAGAGAAATTTTCATGTCCAAGTAATCTCTTCATGATCTGATCCGTCTTTCTACACAATCTGCCAAACAAAGGAAAGTCCTCAAATCATCTCCTTTTTTCGTCACCTTAAGAAAATCAACATATATGATGAGTATGTTGGATGTGCCTACACTCCCCAAACATCCCAACGAACTTTCCAAATCACTCCAATTAGAATGAGTGACCTCAAAGAAATTCCATGCCTTAGGCACGTTCACACCATTACTCTACCGACTCCAACCAACGACCCCCAATGGATCTTTGATTCATCTCAAAATCATATAAAAGTCACCAAGGTATGATCTACATCATTCAATGTCCCACACCAAAGGTGATAAAACCCATCCCAAGTCACTTCATCTGCATTCTTCCCATTTGGTTTGAATACCAACAATTATTGGTCGACTTCTATGCTGACTCCATCCATCTCCTGGAACGAACTACCTTGCACCTCCTAGAAGCATCCAAACTTTGTCAGTGTTGCGAATATTTCCAATTCATCACATGACCCAAATAATATAGCTAAGGCACCAAACACCAAGGTTCCTCACCTAACATATCAAAGGTGGAACATAGATACTTCACTGCCCACTTCACTGCAACGACTTGTAAAACACACCTCATTAAAGAGTTAGGATGCTACCTCAACCCACCTCGAAAACTACATCCAAATGATCCTATTTCCACCATAAGACTCTTCCTAGTAGCTTGCACAAGTTCTCCACACATTCTGCCAACCAAGGCATCCCAAATTGCTACACGACTTCTTCGAATCTGCACCACTTGAGTCACCCTCAAGTATGTCAGTTTTCACCATGGAAATGAAATGCACTTGAACGACCAAGTCATCCTACTTCCCTTAAAAGAACTCACTGCAACAGTTAGAAAACTCAAGAACTCAATCCAACAATGCCTTTCCAAACGACATCCTTCTCTGAAACCATGTTCTAATTTTGTTGTCTTGGACCTTTGCTTTCCCAAGAAACTTTATCTGTTCATGAACTCTCCTTAATAACCTTCTGCATCTCTACAAACCTACAATACCTTCGATGCGATACAAGGATGAGTCCATCCATCAACTTCAAAAATCTATCGGAGTCCCAAGCTTTGCATGCAACTAGTCGAACTCATATCCAATTCCTTACCATATCCACACCTTGATTTCTTTCTCTTCAATGCAACATGCATCCAACACCTGGATGTCGAGTCATAATACTTATAATAAACTATTGTAACTCTTAACACTACCCTAGCATGGTGACTAGTGGTGACAGTGTTACCCACAAGCATTTCACGGAGACAAGAAGGTTGTCTCATGATGATATCCCCTTTCTCTTGGCTATTCCACCAAGAGCCACTACACTAGTGTGGTGACCATCTAAATGGTAGTGTCATACCGCTACATTCCCATTGACCAAATAGGCTGGCTTGTGATGAGACCACCTATCCTCCAACTAGGCCTTGAGTTTATTTATTTTATTGGTCCCTCCTTTTCTTTCTGATAATCCTTTTATTTATTTCTCTAGGATCCTTGGGTGAAGCATTTTAAGGTTTCGTTATTTCAGATTTTATATTTTTCCATCTAATTTTACCCTCCGAGCCTTTATCCCCTTATTCCCAGAAGGAAAGGTACAACCCTTTGTTATATTGGCAAACCGAATGCCCAAACCGATGCAGGGCATGGATGACAGGGAAGATGATGAAAAGTGACAAGTATGGTGGGAATGGATGATGGCCTTTCATGAACCCACTTAGTGGAAACTCACTTCTAAGGGAACCAACTTGCTAGCGAATTTTGTCATTCACCCCCAGGTATGGACAAGTCAAAAGGAATAAAATACAACCACACAGCATGAAGCCAAAAATTCATACATTCATATATTCAAATGTTTTGAGAATTAAAGTGACACATACCATGATACCTGGATTCATTACCTCATGGAGCAAGACCCATTGTTGTTGAATAACCAAGCCGATGGGATGGATATTGTTGTTGTTGACATGATGGAGGCATTTAAGAAGAAGGATGGGACCTCTAGTTCCAATCTCAAGTCAATATGGCTCTAGGTACTCCATGTCTAGGACATGTGGGCCTCTAGACATAATCTCCTAAGTTATCCCTAAGCTAGGGGATAACATATGGCTCTAACTAAGGGACATGTGCTCATTGTAGAGAGCATGAGCACCTCAAAATCTATAGTATGGGATGATATGAGGTGATAAAGTTTATATTTGTGCCAAATCCTTTAAACAATTCCCCCATGAAATTGAAGGTAAGCTCTATATCTCTCTCTGAGAAGATTTTCCTAGGTATCCCATGCAACCTAGCAATTTCCTTCATGAAAATTTTGTCAATATTAGTCATTTTATGCATTGTCTTCACAAGCACAAAATGAGCATCCTTTGTTAATTTTTCAACCACCACCATGATTGAATCATGTTTCTTATTCGTTCTGGGTAATCTTGTCATGAAATCCATGGTGATAACTTCTCATTTCTTCTCTAGGATTGGCAATGGCTGCAGAAAACCCATTGGGTGCCTATGCTCAGCCTTCACCTTCTGACATTCCATACATCGAGCTATGTAATCAACAACATCCTTCATCATTTCTAGGAAAAAGAACTGGCTTCTTACTACTGTAATTGTTTTCTGGTAACCGTGATGTCTAGCATAAGGGACATCATGCATTTCCTTCAGTACCAAATTCCTCAGTTCTCCAGAACTAGGAACATAGATTCTACTTTTATGCATGAGTAATATGTCTTCCTTTATCTCATACTCCTTTATTTTTTGTTGTACATTTACTTGCTGTAATGTTTCCTTTACCTATAGGTAATGTTGATTTGTAACAAGACCATCTAAAATTATTCTCTTCAAGTCTGATTGATGCATACTGGTAGTAGTATCATGCATGAGATGCACTCTTCTACTAAGTGCATCGACAACTTTATTCTTCTTTCCTTTGATATGCTTGATATCAAAGTCATATTCACTTAAAAATTACAGCCATCTTCTTTTCCTGGCATTCAAGGCTGGCTGTTCAAAAAGAAACTTCAGTCCAATGTTGTATGTCCTTAGTTCAAATTTCTTCCCCATGAGACAATTTCTCCACATCCTCAATGCCTGAACAATGGCAGCAAGTTCCAAGTCTTGTGTGGCATAGTTCCTCTCATGTTCCTTAAACTTTTTGGACTCATATCCAATGACATGTCCATTTTGTGTGAGGACTCCCCCAAGTCCTTCCTTACATGCGTCTATACATACCAAAAAACTTGCATTTGGGTCAACAATCTTTAACACAAGTGCACTAGTAAATAATTTCTTCAACAAATTAAAATTATTTTCACACTTGAGTGTCCATTCAAATTTATTTCCCTTCTTTTGCAAAGAAGTGATAGGATGAGAAATCTTAGAGAACCCTACTATGAACCTTCTGTAGTAGCCAACTAATCCCATAAAATATTTGACGTCTGACACATTTCTGGGTGTTGGCCATCCTCTAATGGCTTTGATCTTCTCTGGATCTACTTCTATGCCCTACTCTGAAATAATGTGTCCCAAGTAATGGATCTGCTTTTGATAAAAAGAACACTTACTTAACTTGGCATACAAATTATGTTCTCTTAGTACTTGCAACACTAGTCTTAAGTGATGTTCATGCTCCTCTTCAGACTTATAATAGATAAGTATGTCATCAAGGAGTACTATGACAAACTTATCCAAATAATTTCTGAATGAGTCATTCATTAAGCACATGAAGACAACTAGTGCATTGGTTAGTCCAAATGGTACCACTACAAATTCATAATGCCCATACATGGTCCTAAATGTTGTCTTATGAATGTCTTCTTCCTTGATTCTTAACTGATGGTATCCCACCCTCAGGTCAATTTTTGAAAATATCTTTTCTCCTCTTAGTTGATCAAAGAGGTCATCAATTTGGGTTAGAGGATACTTTTTCTTTATAGTGTACTTGTTCAGTTGTCGGAAGTCAATACACAACTTCAAGGTTCCATCTGTATTTTTGACAAAAAGTATTAGTTCTCCCCAAGGTGAAACACTTGGACATATGTACCCTTTCTTCAAAAATTCCTCCAACTTCATTTGTAATTATTTTAACTCTAGTGTGCTAATTTTGTAAGGTGTTTTTGACAGTGGGGCAACTCCTAACACTAAATCAATTGAGAAATCTATCTCCCTTTTTGGTGGAAATCCAGGTATTTTTTGGAATACATATTCAAATTCCTGTAGTATCGAGAAATCGTTGAGGCTTTGCCCTTTTGTACTATTTGGCTCTTCCACATGAGCTGCATACAATTTACATCCTTTCCTAAAACATATTTTCAACTATAAGGCTGCAATCACAGTGGTTTGTTTTCCATTTCCATCAAGACATGTAAATGTCTTGTTATGACAATCTAGGACAACATGATTCTTTTCCAAGCAATCCATTCCAATCAGAATATCATATACATATAAATGTCTTGTTATAACAATCTAGGACAACATGATAACAGATATAATTTCATATACATGTAAATGAAAATTAAACTACACAATGAAATACATTCATATACATATAGTATCATCACGACAGAGAGCACTTATATTTATGAAAGATGACACTGACTAGATGCAGACCAAGGATGCTCCACCCAATTGTAGACACTGCTACTCTAAATCCCAATAGCAGTGTCACCCCCAAGCGAGGGCTATGAATCCACAAGGATGGTTCCAAAGTGTAATTGGGTTCCCTAACGAGTCAGCTCTCAAGCTCTCACAATTTTCCCGACACCCACAATAATCCAAGTGCCTAGCTCTCTTCTACCCAACCTATGCCACATGAGATAATGGACCTCCACACTTCTCTGCTACACAGTCCCTTAAGCAATCCTTCTCCTTCCTTCCAGGGCTTCTAGCACATTTGTTCCATAATCTCAATGTTGGAACTCTCAGGACTCGCATTTGTGAGCAAAACAAGGCATAGGCCAATGCATTTTAGACATGTAGGCCCTAGGTCATGGTTGGATCACACCAACAACCACTACAACCAACTATCTCGTGGCTAAGTTCTTCAACAGCTATGTTTCCTTTACCAAGCCAAGACGAAGGTGATGATGGATCAATGGACGAGTAAGGGGGGGGTGCATGGGAGTGCGTGCATCGGAGTGTGTGAGGGAATAATGAGTGAGGGAATGGGAAAACACCAAAGAAGTCATCAGTCCAACCCCCCCAATCAGACCAGAGGCATGTTTAAGTAACCTCGTGGGAAAAACAAGAACCTCATGGCCTTCCCCCAAGAGGTTCACGTAACCAATCTCCTCCCTTAGGGAAAAAGGGTAATAAGAAAAAATAGGAATAAACACTTAGTCCCTCAAGCTCCCTCTCTTGTGGAATCATAGCCCCTATAAATCTAGTCCTTATCCATCTAGTAGCCATTAATGTATTTATTATTATTAATGATCAAAACATTAAATTTCTTGGGCATATTGGCCCTTGTATAATTGGTTGGGCACTCTGGCCTCTCAACATTGTAACAATACATTATTTAAAATGGGGGTTCAAAAACCTGGGGTGTTACATCCTCTCCCTCTTATTTTGGCATTGTCCTCAGTGCATATACAAAACAAAGATCAAAATCTCAAATTTATTTAAAACAATATGTGGGTACTCTGCCCGCATGGCATCTTCATGCTCCTAGGTAGAATTTTCAAGACCATAGCAGGTCCACTGAACTTTTACCAATTCTATAACTTGATTCTGGAGCATTTTGAATTTTATGTCCAACACCTGCACTAGCTAAACCTAAAAGTCTCCCTCCATCTCTACTTGAATTAGATGCCAATCAATAACATGGTTAGGATCATGTACATATTTCTTTAGTAAAGATACATGAAATGCATTATGCACATTCATGGAAGAAGGAAATGAAATCATGTATGCAACCGACCCTATTCTGTCCAATATTTCTAATGGACCACATAATTTGGCTGCCGGCTTTGTACAACTACCCAATTTCAAAGAGATTTTCTTGGGATTCACTTTCAAAAGTACATTCTCCCCTACTTTAAATTCTCTAACTTTCATATTCTTGTATGCATAAAATTTCTATCCTGATCTACCTTTAAATTCTTCTTAATCTTGACCACCTAGTCTTCCATGTCCTTGAACAACTCTAGCCCAAGTACCACTCTATCTGTTGGGTTTTCCCAACTCACTGAAGTATTGCATTTCCTACCATACAAGGCTTCAAATGGGATAATTTTCAATGAATCTTTATGCCCATTGTTATATGAAAACTCAACCAAGTGTAAGTAATATTCCCACTTAGATGGCTTATCCATCACATACATTCTCAGCATGTCTTCAATTATTCGATTTACCCTCTCTATTTTCCCATCTTTCTGGGTATGATAAGATGTGCTAAAGTTTAGATTTCTGCCAAATCCTTTAAACAATCCCCTCTAGAAATCAAAGGTAAACTCCGTATCTCTATCTGATACAATTTTCCTACATATCCCATGCAACCTAGCAATTTCCTTCATGAAAAGCTTTTCAATATTAGTTGTTGTATGCGTTGTCTTCACAGGCACAAAATGAGAAGCCTTTGTTAATTTTTCAACCAACACCATGATTGAATTGTGTTTCTTATTCATTCTGGGTAATCTTGTGATGAAATCCATGGTGATCACTTCCCATTTCTTCTCTAGAATTGGCAATGGCTGCAGCAAACCCGATGGGTTCCTAAGCCTTCACCTTGTGACATTCCATACATCGAGCGATGTAATCAACAATATCCTTCTTCATTCCTGGCCAAAAGAACTGGCTTCTTACCGCTGTAATTGTTTTATTGTAACCAGGATGTCGAGCATAAGGAACATCATGCATTTCGTTCAGTACCAAATTCATCAGTTCTCCAGAACTAGGAATATAGATTATATTTTTATGCATAAGGAATCCATCTTCCTTTATCTTGTACTCCTTTATTTTTTGTTGTACATATCCTTACTGTAAGTTTTCCTTTACCTATAGGTAATGCTGATCTGTAACATGACCATCTAAAATTCTACTCTTCAAGTCTAACTGAGGCATACTGATAGTAGTAGCATGCATGAGATGCACTCTCCTACTAAGCGCATCAACAACTTTATTCTCCTTTCCCTTTATATGACTGATATCAAAGTCATATTCACTTAAAAATTCCAGCCATCTTGTTTGCCTGTAATTCAAGGTCAGTTGTTCGAAAACATACCTCATACCAATATGGTTTGTCCTTAATTCGAATTTCTTCCCCATGAGATACTTCCTCCACATCCTCAAGGTGTGAAAAATGGAAGCAAGTTCCAATTCATGTGTGGCATAGTTCCTCTCATGTTCCTTAAGAATTATGGACTCATATCCAATGACATGTCCATTTTGTGTGAGGAATCCCCCAAGTCCTTCCTTACAAGCATTTGTATGTACCACAAAACTTTCATTTGGATCAAAAATATTTCCTACCATACAAGGATTCAAATGGGCTCATTTTGAATGAATCTTGATACCCATTGTTATATGCAAAATCAACCAAGTGTAAGTAATCTTCCCACATAGATGGCTTATCCATCACATACATTCTTAGCATGTCTTCAATTATTCGATTGACCCTCTCTGTTTTCCCATCTGTATGGGGATGATATGTTGTGCTAAAGTTTCGATTTGTGTCAAATCCTTTAAACAATCCCCTCCAGAAATTGGAGTTAAACTTTGTATCTCTATTCAAGACAATTTTCCTAGGTATCCCATGCAACCTGGCAATTTCCTTCATGAAAATTTCCACAATATTAGTTTTTGTATGCGTTGTCTTCACAAGCACAAAAGAACAACCTTTGTTAATTTTTCAAACACCACCATGATTGAATCATGTTTCTTATTCATTCTGAGCAATCCTGTGATGAAATCCATGGTGATCACTTCCCATTTCTTCTTTGTAATTGGCAATGGTTGTAGCAAACCCGTTGGGTGCCTATGCTTAGCCTTCACCTTCTAACATTCCATACATTGAGTGATGTAATCAGCAACATCCTTCTTCATTCTCGGCCAAAAGAACTGGCTTCTTATTGTCTTAATTATTTTTTGGTAACCGAGATGTCCAACATAAGGAACATCATGCATTTCCTTCAGTACCAAATTCCTCAGTTATGCAGAACTAGTAATATAGATTCTATTTTTATGCATGAGGAATCCATCTTCCTTTATCTCGTACTCCTTTATTTTATGTTGTACATCTCCTTGTTGTAAGTTTTCCTTTACCTATAGGTAATGTTGATATGTAACAAGACCATCTAAAATTCTTCTCTTCAAGTCTGACTGATGCATAATGACAACAGTAGTATGCATGAGATGCACTCTCCTACTAAGTGCATCGACAAATTTATTCTCCCTTCCCTTGATATGCTTGATATCAAAGTCATATCCACTTAAAAATTTAAGCCATCTTGTTTTCCTAGCATTCAAGGTCGGTTGTTCGAAAACATACTTCAGACCAACATGGTCTATCCTTAATTCAAATTTCTTCCCCATGAGATAATGCCTCCACATCCTCAAGGCGTGAACAATGGAAGCAAGTTCCAAGACGTGTGTGGCATAGTTCCTCTCATGTTCCTTAAGATTTTTGGAATCATATAAAATTGCATGTCCATTCTGCACGAGGACTCCCCCAATTCCTTCCTTACACGCGTCTGTACATACCACAAAACTTTGATTTGGGTCAGCAATCTTTAACACAAGTGCACTAGTAAGTAATTCCTTCAATTGATTAAAGTTATTTTCACACTTGAGTGTCCATTCAAATTTAGTTCCCTTGTTTTGCAAAGAGGTGATGGGTTGAGAAATCTTAGAGAACCCTACTATGAACCTTGTGTAGTAGCCAACTAATCCCATAAAAGATCTGACGTCTAACACATTTCTAGGTGTTGTCCATCCTCTAATGGATTCAATCTTCTCTGGATCTACTGTTATGCCCTTCTCTGAAATAATGTGTCCCAAGTAATGGATCTGCTTTTGATAAAAATGACACTTACTCAACTTGGAGTACAACTAATGTTCTCTCAGTACTTACAATACTGATATCAAGTAATGTTAATTCTTCTCTTTAGACTTAGAATAGATAAGTATGTCATACGGGAATACTATGACAAAATTGTCCAAATAATTTTTGAATATGCCATTCATTAAGCACATGAAGATAGATGGTGCATTGGTCAGTCCAAAAGGCACCACTACAAATTGATAATGCCCATACCTGGTCCTAAAGGCTATTTTATGAATGTCTTCTTCCTTGATTCTTACCTAATGGTATCCTTCCCTTAGGTCAATCTTTTAAAATATATTTTCTCCTCTTAGCTGATCAAAGAGGTCATTAATTCGGGGTAGCAGATACTTGTTCAGTTTTTAGAAGTTAATAGATAGTTGCAAGGTTCCATCCTTCTTTTTGACAAAAAGTACTGGTGCTACCCAAGGTGAAACACTTGGACGTATGTACGCTTTCCTCAACAATTCCTCCAATTGAATTTGTAATTATTTTATCTCTGGCGTCCTCATTCTGTAAGGTGTTTTTGACACTGGGGAAGCTCTTGACACTAAATCAATTGAGAAATTTATCTCCCTTCCTAGTGGAAATCCGAGTATTTCTTGGCATACATCTTCAAATTCCTGTAGTACCAAGAAATATTCAAGGCTTGGCCCATTTGTATCAACCAGATCGTCCACATGGGCTGCATACAATCGACATCCTTTTTTAAAACACCTTTTCAACGATAAGGCCAAAATATTCCTTATAGATATAGGTCTTGGAACTCATTTCACAGTGCTCTATTTTCCATTTCCATCAAGACATGTAAATGTCTTGTTATGACAATCTTGGACAACATAATTCTTTTCCAACCAATCCATCCCAATCACTATATCATAAGACCCCAATGGTATGACATTTATATTAGTACTATTATTCATGCCATTAAGAATTATGGAACAACTTCTAACCATATCATGGATTCTTCTTTTGGTTCCAGTGGCTAACTGAACCAAACTTTTTTTTCCAAGTTTACTTTTCTCTAAATGTAATATATCCACTATATTAGGTTCAATGTAACAATGGCTTCCTCCTAAATCAATCAAAATAGAAATAGGCTAATTTATGATCTTACCTTCCACCTCGATCATATTGGACCGGTACTATGCTTGTCGATCATTTAAAGTTGCATAGATTCTCCCCATATCTTTGACTATTGTAGCCTCTTGGATGGTGTGCATAGTCTTCGATATGTCCTTTCTGTGTGGTTAATCCTTGTACAGGTGATATTCCTTGCATCCCCAACATTGGATTGGTGGTCTTCCCCTTTTTCCCAAGGAGTCTTCCTTATTGAAATCCTCCTTAGCATATTGATCTTGATGATTTCTATTAGGCTCATTCCTATTGAAGGGTGGTTTGAATCCTTTCCTCCTCTAATCGGACTTCACATTCTTCTTGTCCTTCCAAGATTTATGTAGGGATTCTCTTCCCTGGCCTTTCTCATAGAAGCATTTATCCTTCCTAATGGCCTCAGTCAAGGTATCGGGTTCATCATACTTGATATTTTCCTCATAGAAGGCTCACAATCCACATATAAATCTTTGTATTTTCACTTTATTGTCACCAATGAACCTGACATACTTTAACAATCCTAAGAAATTCTTCTCGTATTCTTCCATAGTCATGTTTCCCAACCTGAGTTCAAAGAACTCTTGCATTTTCTTGTCATAGAAATTCTCTAAGAGGTACTCCTTTTGGAAGTACTTCTTGAACTGTTTCTAAGTGATCCTACTTTCATTAACATGTTCCACTTTCTTCAGTTGATCACACCACACTGCAGTTTTCCCATGTAAATGGTAGGTGGCAATCCTGGCTTTGAGGTTTGATGAATAGTTATGCAACTGAAAAATATCTCTGGAGCCCAAGAAACCATGCTTCGACATCATCTTCCCTTTTTCTTTCACCATCTAAGGAAGGTGGCTTGAGCTTCCTCATCTCTCCTTAAAAACTATCTATCTCTTTTTTCCTTCTTTGGTGTTTGACAAGAGACACTTCGGGGCTGCTTATGAGATCATCTGATGCATAAAAATTCCTTCCTAAGTAAGGAGGTGAGTGGAATCCATGAGCTCTGTGATCACTTCTGGAATAACCAAATCTTCCAGGAGCATCTCCTCTTTCCTGACACCTGCCTTCTTCCTCTTGTCTTGAGTTTGATTCCTTCTTCATTTGCCTCTACAACTTATTTAAACTCTGCATCACTCGATCATTTATCTGACTTTTCTCTCTCATAAGTCTCTCGTTGTCTTCTTTGTAGCTCTACACTTCCATCTTCAAGCTTCTTATCGTTTCTATCAACATTTCATGTTCTCCTTTGTCCTTGTGTTCGTTGGACTCTGTCCCCGCATTACCAATTTTGGTATTCTAGCCTTCAGCCTTATTTTCACGATTAGAGGATCCCTTGCCTTATCCCATTTCCTCAATACACATCCTAAGTTGATGCTCTTAAACCTCTTAATTCTTCAAAATGTGCAAGTGACCATTTTGTTAGAATTATGCGTATGATAGACAAAATTTCCAAATCATGCTACAAGTCTCTTTCTTTTTTATGGATATCATATCCCCATTCTCCAAAAATAACATTTTTTTGTTATCCTTGGCTGACACAGAGTTCACCCTGTGCAGGCACTTCCTTCAAACCATCTCCCAGGTGACCATGACTAAATCCTCCCTTAGCACTTTTCTGTCTTGGATACAACTAATTCGAACCTTAGCCTTCCTTCCTCAGTGCTCAACCTGCATATGACCAAGGCCATGATTCTGTGCTTCACTAAAAAAGTGCTTGTCCAGAGCTTTAGGACTTTAGAGCTGTTAGCCAGGACTAGATCAACGTTCCTTGTCCTCTTTCACGATCAACAATTGAGATATTATTTGGGACTGTGCGCTTCACGAGTCTCAACTTTTCTTGCTTTCCTCCTCCTGATACGCCTTTACCTGGGGTTCCTCATCTGCTGATAGGTTTCCTCCCACAGATCCGTGGCTGTGAATTGTTTCGGTGTTTCGAGCTTCAAAATTTTTAAATTTCCCTCCTACACTTTCTCCCAGAGTGATTTTACTCGCAGTTGACGATCCCTCGATGCGTGTCCTCTAGAATTGATAGTCGATATATACTCCAGCCTTTGGGACTTCTAGAGCCTTTGGCCCAACCAGCCTGTCACCTCCTTCCCTTCTGGAGTGCCTAGTATTCCAGACTGCACGATCTATTGCAACATGGAAAAATTATGGAAGCGGACATGTGGCCCAATCAGGCGGGTGACACATGTCATGTTCTCATCGAATCTTCAATTTTCCAAATGCCCAAAACTTACTGACAAGTGGCACACATCCCATGTGTCTACATCATCCCTAGTGACATCATCATGCCTTATCACTTCGACTCTTTGGGCTTTGGGGCTTCGAGAGTTTTCAAACTAGCACACTTCCAATTCTCCCAAACTCTGAATTTTCAAGCTGGATAATTTGTTGCCACGTGTCCTCCTAGATTGGATGACCATATTTAATTTCGGGTCTCCACCCTGAGTCCATGGATCTTCTCCATGTTTCCTCCTTAATATAATGACTATGATTTATTTTGGGCTTCGGACTTTAGAGATCTCAAACTTCAACCTTTTTCCTTGAAAGTATTTTTATCCGAAGTTTTTCATCTTCTGATGTGTGTCCCCTGCGGATCGACGACCATGATTCCTTCGGGACTTTGGAGTCCAGAAATATAAAATTCCAAACTTATTTGGCCCCACTAACTTTTATCTGAAGTCATGGATCTAGTGACGCATGGCTCTCAGCAGATCAATGGCTGAGATCTTCTCGGATGATCAGACGATCAAGGTTTTCTCCAGCTTTCTCGCTCTCCAGGCTTCGGGTCTCAAACCTCAACTAAAAATATCTCGAACTGATTACTCCAGAGTTACTAATATGTTGACATGTAACCTCTCGACGATCCACGGTCAGAATCTAATTCAAAAGATATGATAGTCGACGTTTACTTCGGGTCTCTAGCTCTCCGGTCTTCGGGAGTCTCAAATATCAACTTCTCCTAGCTCTCTCTTTTCCAGAGTGCTTTCACCTGGAGCATGTTATCGATTGACGTGTTTCCTCCTATGGATCGATGGTCCCCAACTACTTTGGCTATTTATAGTTTTGATCTTCGATCCCTACCTATCACATCATTGCATGCCTTTCAATTTGCGGGGGCATGCATCAACGGTTTGGATTAACCATCTTTTTGCCTCACAATTCTCTTGATGCTAACACGTAACCCCCCAGGTAAACTATGGTTTGGAATGTGGGAAAACCTTGGGAAATTATCTCACGTGCAACTTGGTTCCCCACAATGCCTGTTGTTCGTTGATCTCTCTCTCTAATGGCATTTGATGGTCACAAACTTAACCTTGCTTCCTTTTCATAGAACGACCCCTTTTTACCTGTCCTCTGATCCAACCATCTAGGATCTCCTCGATCCCACCATGGTGGTTGTTCTCGAATTAAAAAGGAACAGTCACAATCCTCGATCCTACGTAGCATCTGCAACGCCATTCCTCTTTAGATTTTCAACTTCATGGTTAGAGTTATATCTCGACCACGATATTCTGACCAATAAACCTAGCCCATACTGGCCCAGTGTTTCAACTTGAAGCTCTAATACCAATCTGTAACATACCCAACCACCCACAGGTCGGGCACACTACCTGCAAGCCCACACTTGGACTTCTTTTACATGTTGACCTTCTTTATTTATTGAGGATGCATAAGATAATAGATTTAACGACATGCACAACAATATCCAACAAGCATGCAATATCTAAACATTACTTTAAAGGATAATTAAATATACACAGTCGAAATACATTTATATACATATAAATAACAATTAAACTACACTGCATAATACATTCATACACAGATAGTAATATCATGACAGAGAGAACTTATCTTTATGAAATATCACATCGATTGACTATAGACCAAGGATGTTCCACCCAAACGTAGACACAAGTACTCTAAATTCTAACAAGAGTGTGAGCCCCGAGCTAAGGCTATGAATCCATAAGGACGACTCTAGAGTGTAATTGGGTTCCCAAACCAGTCAACTCTCAAGCTCTCACAGGTTTCCTGACACCCTAAACAACCCAAGAACCCAGATCTCTTCTACCCAGCCTATGACACCTGAGAGAATGGACCTCTACCCTTCTCTACCACACAATCCCGCAGGCATTCCTTCTCCTTCCTGCTAGGGCTTCCATCACAGGTGGTACGAAATCTTAATGCTGGAACTCTCAGGACTCGCAGTTGTGAGAAAAACAGGGCACATGCCAATTCATTTTAGACATGCAACCCCGAGGTCACGGTTGTATCACACTAGTGACCACTATAGCCAACTATCCCATTGCTAAGTTCCTTAGAATCTTCGTTTACTTTGCCAATCCAATATGCAGGTGACGATGGATCAATGGACGAGTCATGGGGGGGTGCATGGGAGTGCATGCATGGGAGTGCATGAGGGAATAATGGGTGAGGGAATGGGAAAAAAATGAAAAAGTCATCAATCCAACCCTCCCATCAGACCAGAAGCAGGTATAAGTAATGGGAAATTTCCCATTCCCTCATTCTTTGTGGGAAATCTTTGTACATGTGATCTTCCTTGCATCCCTAACATTGGATTGGTGGTCTTCCCCTTTCTCCCAAGGAATTTTCCTTCTTGCAATCTCCCTTATCATATTGATCCTAATGATTTCTATTAGGCTCATTCCTATTGAAGGGAGGTTTGAATCCTTTCCTCCTATGATCTTACTTCGCATTCTTCTTGTCCTTCCAAGATTTCCGCAGGGATTCTCTTCTCTATCCTTGCTCATATAGATATTTATCCTTCTTCATGGCCTTAGTCAAGGTCTTGGGTTCATCATACCTGATCGTTTCCTTATAAAAGGATCGTATTCCACTTATAAACCTTCGTATTTTCACTTTCTCATCACCAATGAACTTGACATACTTTAACAATCCCAAGAACTTCTTTTCATGTTCTGTGATAGTCATGCTTCCCAAGATGAGTTCAAAGAACTGCTGCATTTTCTTGTCATAGAAATTCTCTGAGAGGTACTCCTTCTAGAAGTACTTCTTGAACTATTTGCAAGTGATCCTACCTTCATTAACATGTTCCACTTGCTTTAGTTGGTCCCACCACATTGTATCTTTCCCGTGTAAATAGTAGGTGTAAATATTGGCTTCCAGATTTGATGAATATTTATGCAACTAAAAATATCTCCTGAGCCAAAGAAACCATGCTTCAACATCATCTTCCCTTTCTCTTTCACCCCCAAAGGAAGGTGGCTTGAGCTTCCTCAAATCTCCTTGCAAACTATCTACCTCTTGTTTCCTTCTTTGGTGTCTAACAAGAGACACCTCTGGACTGCATACTAGATCATCCACTGCATAAAACTTTCTTTATGAGTAAAGAGGTGGGTGGTGTCCATGAGCTCTGCTACAACTTCTAGATTAACTAGCTCTTCCATGATTATCCCTTCTTTCATGGAACCCGCCTTCTTCCTCTTGTCTCAAGTTTTAACCCTTCTTCATTTGTCTCTACAACTGATTTAAGCTCTGCAACACTCAAGCATTTATCTAAATTTTCTCTCTCATCATTCTCTCATTGTATTCTTTGTAGCTCTGCACTTCCATCTTCAGGCTTCTTACCGTTTCTATTAATGTTTCATGCTCTTCTTTTTCCTTTCATCCATTGGACTCATCTCAGGTATTCTGGCCTTCGTCCTACTTATAATGACTAGAGGCTCCTTTGGCTTCTTACATTTCCTCAATATCCATCCTGATTTGATGTGCTTAAGCCCGTAAATTCTACAAAATGTGAAAGTGACCATTTTGTTAGAATTACACATATGATAAACAAAATTTCCAAACCATGCTACAGGTCTCTTTATTTTTTATTTTTAATGGAGATCATATCCCCATTCTCCAAAAATAATAGTGTCCCATTATCCTTCGCTGACATAGAATTTCATCCTACGTGGGTGCTTCCTTCAAACCACCTTCCTAGGTGACCACAACTAGAAACCACGGCTAAATCCTTCCTTAGATCTTTTCTATATCGAAGACAACCAATTCGGCCCTTTTCCCTCCTTCCCACAGCTCTCAATCTACATATGACCATAGCCATGACCCTATGCTTAGCTAAAAAAATTCTTGTCCAGAGCTTGAGGACTTTGGAACTTTCATTCAGGACCAAATAAATGATCATCTTCCTATTTCACGATCAATGATTGAGATCCACTTTGGGACTCCACGCTTCGAGAGCCTCAACTTTCCTCGCTTGCCTCCTCTCGGAACGCTTTTACCCAGAGTCCATAATCTGTCGATGGGTGTCCTCCCACAGATCAACAACTATGAATCACTTCATCTCTTCAGTATTGAGAAGTTTCAAACTTTCCTCCTACACTTTCTCCTGGAGTGCTTTCACCCGAAGTTGATGATCCTTCGATGTGTATCTTCTGGAATCGACGGTCGATATGTACTCTGGCCTTTGGGTTTTCGAGAGTTTTCGACCCAATGCAACCTATAACATCTTTCCCTTCTAGAGTTCCCACTCTCCAAAATGCATGATATGTCTCCACGTGGAAAAATGCTGGAAGCGAACACATGTCCCAATCCAGTGGGTGACATGTGTCATGTTTAGACCAAATTTTCAATACTCCAAATTCTCAAAACTTACTGACATGTGGCATAGTTCCCATGTGTCCACATCATCCCAGGTGATGTCCGTAAGCCACGTCACTTCAGAATTATGGGGTCCACATCACCTCTAGGTGACATCATCGTGCCCCACCACTTTGGCCCTTCAGGCTTTAGGCTTCAAGAGTTTCAACACTAACACACTTCCAATTCACCTGAACTCCAAATTCCCAAACTGGCCAATATGTCGCCATGTATACTCTTGGATCAGATGACTAAGATTCACTTCGTGTCTTCACACAGATTCCATGGATATGCACCATGCGTCCTACTAAATCTAACGATTGAGGCTTACTTGGAGTCTTGGGACTTCAGAAATCTCAATTTTCAAAACTTATCTGGGCCCACTGGATTTTATCCAAAGCCCTGGATCTAGTGATGCGTGGCTCTCAACAGATCCATGGATGAGATCCTTTTGGGTCTTCGGGTTTCAGAAGTCTCAAACTTCAAACCTCCTCCTCTTTCACTTTTTCTTGGAGCATTTTATCCGGAGCACATGATCGGTTGACACGTGTCCTCCTATAGATCAATCATTCCCAACAACTTCAGCTACTTCTTCTCTTCAAAGATGCTTCGCTTGAGCACTAGCAAGTCACATCACTGCATTCATTTCAATTTGTAGGGGCATGCATCGGTGGTTTGGAGTAACACTCTTTTCACCCCGCAATTCTCCTGATGCTGACACGTAACCCCTCGGTGAAACCGTGGTTTGGAATGTGGGACTGACTTGAGGAGTTATCTCCCATGCAACTTGGTTCCCCACAATGCCTCTTGTCTGTTGATATCTCTCTCCAATGGGATCTGACGGTTGTGACCTTATCCCTTGCTTCCTTTTCATCGAATGACCCTTGTTCATTGGTCCTTCAATCTAACGATCTCAGATCTCTCTCGATCCTACAATGGCGATCACTCATGAATTCAAAGGGGGACGGTCATGATCCTTCGAACCCATTACCTATCGCCTGCATATATTTTGCAATGCCATTCCTCCTGATCTTTTCTACTTCATGGTCAAAGTTTCATCTTGACCTCGAGACTTTGACCAATAGACCTGGCCCATACCGGCCCAATGTTTCAACTAGAAGCTCTTATACCAATCTGTAACATCCCCAACCACCCATAGGCTGGGGCATTCTACCTTCAAACCCACCATTGGACTCCATACTCTTATCGGTACCTTCCTATTTAATAAGGATGCATAAGATAAAATATTTAATGACATGCACAACAATATCCATCAAGCATGTGTAATCTAAGATTTATTTAAATGATAATTAAAATACATAGTGGAATACATTCATACACAGATAATAGTATCACAATAGAGAGAGCACTTATCTTTATAAAAAGGCGACATCAACTGGGTACAAACCAAGGACGTTCCACCCAACCGTAGAGACCACTGCTCCAAATCTCAACAAAGTGTCACCCTATAAGGTAGCTAGTGTAAGGTAGCTAGAGAGGTAGTGGGGGGGGGCAGAGGGCCCATAGTGATAATAGTGGAGGTCATTCAACGTAAGGTGGACTAGGTCTACTATATTATTAAATAAGGCCCACTATGGTAGTTAGATATAATAAATGTAAGAGGATTTCTTAGAAGGTTCTACTTCTAGAAGATTCATCCTCTAGAATGTTCTTAGGTGATGGTAGAACTATATAAAGGGGTTCAAGCAATGTAATGAGATATGAAGAGATACATTGTATTTGGAGCGGTAGCTCAATAGGAGGATGCCCCCTCGAAGAGGCAAGTGAACATGAGAGGATCCCTTCCATAATAGGATCCATTGTATGGTGTTGCCCTACCTCAAGGGTTTGATGGTAATAAAAGAGATTTTGCATATTGTTCTTGTATATCTGTTTTGGTACTTTTGTATTCATCTATTCAGTCTTTGGTTCTTAACAAGTGGTATCAGAGCACTTTCCTTGGCCGGAGTTGTGGGCAACTATATTTTATTTTTGTAGATTTTTTTTTTCGGAGAAGAAAAAAGAGGGCCACGACATTCCAGACATTTTCAGTATATTTCAGTGAAAAATTTGCAGAAAAGGGTTTCATATCTGAGTTCCTCTCATAAAAACACCCAAGTTAAAAAACAAAATCGTCCGAAACGGAGTCCGGAAGGTCAATATATTGAGGTTTTAAAATATGCAATTTTTCAGGGTTTTTTCTACGGACGGAAGCGTGATTTATTTTTATTTTTGTAGAATTTGGAGGCCGAATTTTCCCAATTAAATTACTGATCTGAGTTCGTCTCACAATTTCACCCAATTTCAAAAAAAAAATCAGCCGAAACGGAGTCCGGGAAGTGAAGTTATAAGCATTTTAAGTTCAACAGCTTTTTAGGGTTTTTCCAGAAAAAGCCGCGATTTTCTGCCGAAACTTATTGGGTCTATTTTTTGAGTTTTTTTGTGACGGATGCATGACCAAAGAGTCATAGGGTTCTCATATGGCTATTTCATCTCAAACCTTGAAAGAAATTCTTGAATCATTCAAAGCCCAATTGTATGACAGATTGGATGCATTTGCACATGGCCTCACAAACAGCCTCACACATAGCCTCACAACCAGCCTCACATATGGTCTCAATGATAGTTTTCATAGTATTCAAGATTCATTGAATGACATGTAGGAGATATTTCTTATGCAGGGCCTCATGAATGAATATAATCAAGAAATATATGCTTGGTATGATTTTGAGGACGATTGTGATGATTGGTATACGGATAGTTGTCATTTCTGGGATGACAACCACTTCCATATTTTATTTGATGACTCTACTCCACCTTCTGTAGAGAACATCAAGGTCCCACATCAAGAGCTAGTTACCAGTGTTCAGTCTGCATATTCTACAATGGTATTATTCCTTTCAGAGTCTGCTACGACCCTTTTCCACTATGTGGATGGATCTTCTTATTTGGATCCACATGATAGGTGTCAGTCTTTGGAGCATCATTTGGAGTTGGTTATTGGGTTCCAAAATCTTATACGGGGAGTTAACATGAACACTTGGACATGGGACCCGGGCTTACAATGGTCGTTGGACTACTTCAGCATGGTGGATTTCCTTTCTACATGGGACTTTGATTCTTCAGTCTTCTTCAGCATTACGGTCCACAATTATCCATGGGACCCTGGTATATGGTTGTACATCAAGCGTTGAGGACAACGC
>ML805157.1:132057-144668 GCA_009831015.1 Picea engelmannii | reverse complement strand
AGCATAAACCTTTTTCTTTTCTTTCCTCCAATTGTTGAGGTATCAACCTTGTAGGTTGAGGTGTTTTAGAAGAAGGAGCATTGTTCTCTCTATAGATGTTAGGATTGGTCCTTCTAGTAGCCATAGCCATATTTTTACTTTCAGCATTTCTTGCCACCTTACATGAATTCTCCAATGATTTGGGTTCCCAAAGGCGAACCTCATGTTGAAGGTTATCCTTTAAAGTTCCTATGAATACATCAATCAAGTTCTCATCTGGAATATCGGTTGCCTTTATATTCAATCTTTGGAAGTTCTCAATGTGCTCGGTAACTGAACCCTTTTACTTGATATTTATCAATTGGCTAAAGAAGGTATTGCTCCTTGTATCCTCATAGTGTGCTATCATTTCTTCCATGAAAATTGTCCAAGTGATGAGTGATTTGCGAGAAAAAATCCATCGATACCATACAAATTGATTAGGTTCTAAATATAAAGAAGCAATTTGTACCTTTTGTGTATGTGGCACATTATGGAGATCAAAGAATTGCTCCATATGAAGTATCCATGTGATTGGGTCCTTGCCATAAAACTTCCTCATATAAATCTTAGGAATGTGGTTGGTCTTCAAACCAAAGTTGGAGTTTCTCCATTCTTGATTCACCTTCCTTGTGTCCTCATCATAAATTTCATGGGATGCATTTTCACTTTCAGGTGTCTTCTCTGTTATGAATTTTTTCATTACTTCCATGATCTCCCCTTTTAAACCATCCATATTAGTATCCAACTTAGCTTCCATTAAATCCATCTTAGTATCCAACTTAGCTTCCATTGAATCCATCTTCTTTTGTGGTTCATCTATGTCCCTACACGTTTCTTCACCTTTATCAAGAGTCCAAGTAGGATTTTATGGAGGCTTATTTGGTGTAGAAGTTCCCTTTTTTGGTGGCAGGTTGGCCAAGTATCACTTTTGAACCTTGATTTTGAGGTGGTTCTTCTGGAAAATATTTCTTATGTTGTATATCCCATGTTTCGGCCCTTCTAGGTATGAAAATTTCTTTTATGTAGTTCTCTAATATTTCTTCTCTGCAATGCCACAGGTCTGATCAAAATTGGATGTGACAAGTGGAATTTATGGTAACTTCACCACAACTTGTCAATTTTTGGCCTTTCCAGGAGATCTCACTTGTATAGCATGCCCCACACACAATAATTGATATATAATTATGAAAATCCCACCAAAAATACTACAGACTTTCCGCGATCCAATGAAACTAGTCCCACTCAATTTGGATACTCTAGGAACAAGTTATGATTGTTTTTCCTGGAACACCTTCTTGATACTAGTCAATAGGGCTACTCATATACCCTATATTACAAAAGGTCTATATACAAATTTAAGATGAACCAGAAGCTGAACATTTTACCACAGATACCTTACTGATATCTATAAATATCGTTTGGATTTCAGCATCTGAACAGTTACAAAAAAGTTGTTCTAGCGAAAATTATGCAATGACTCAGTTCATGATGATTCCAAAACCCTATCTTGTATAGGCTATATATCTACAAGTATAAGGCCTCAAGAGATGAATTTTGAACCCAATGTACCTTGATCCATATAATAAATATCCTCCAAGTCGTTCCTTCTGAAACATTACAGAAAAATAACTATAGAGAAAATTCCAAGGTGTCTCAAATGTAGCTGAGAAACCCCAAGACCTTGAGCTCTGATACCATATGTTAAGAACCAAATATCAATATAGCATAGAAAAACCTCAAAAAAAGTACTAAACGCCTTGAAAAAGAGATAATTTCAGATAATAAGCCTCTTCGAGGGGGCAACCTCCTTTTACCCCACTTAAATGTTCAAGTACAAGATGATTCAAAATGAAAATGTCTCCTTGGTATATATAGGAGACTAGGAGGTATAATTACAACTAATGGCCTAAAGCCGACATAAATAAAATAATATTGCTAATACAATATGCCCCAATTAAGGGGTAATGAGACAATATTAGGTCTTAACCGTAAATATCTTTGGATCATGAGTCTCTGAAAATTGAGCCAAAAGAGAATATGCTCACTAGAACTATGAAAGTGTCTAACGTTGATCTGAAGGATAATCAACAAGATCACCAACTACTTCTACTATTGAATGGACCCATCTAAGAAGCGTTGGTGTTGGTTTTGTTTCAGGTTCAATGGACTCATATGGAGGAAAGTGCAAAGGTGGAGGTGGATTTTCATCCTCATTGTAATCATTTGAAGAAGAAACTAGAATAGGAATATAATAGGGCATGCTATCGCACAATTCAAACTTGTCCAAAAGGGAAATGATAAAGGATGGAAAATTTTTGTAACAATAGTTTATCCTATCAGTTTCACCTTAATAAGACACCTCTTTCTATTTAGGGATAATATCCCAAGGGAGACATGCCCAGTCACCTGGGGGTTTGAGAAGGAAAAGGTTAAAGTATCAAGAAAATATATCCCCTCTCACAAGTCACACCAATCAGAAAGTCCCAAAGTTTTAGTAAATTAAGAAATGATATTCTTAAGTGTACCTTCGCAGAACAAAGAAACAAGAAAACACTATCTTTTTCAAGTACAATTTAGTGTCAGTGATTCATAAAACCTTGGACTTGTCAATGAAAGAAACACGTTGATAAAATATGAAGAAAATAGAAATATATAACAACAATGTATATATATCAATGGCTTCACAATCAATGCCTTAAATTATCTTCAAAATGACCAAAAATGATAATCTAATAATAACACTATGCTAGCATTTGTCAGAAGCTAAAGAGGCAATGTAAAAATCAACTTTTGCAATTTCTTTTAAGAGATTTTACTATAGTAATAATTGGATGTACCTTACTTTTGTAACAACCACAATAAGGTTAGAGAATTAGTCTAATCCAGGGTTAGGAAAGCTTAGTAAATAGCTTGAGGTAAAAGTTTTAAGTGTTGTTCTCATCAATCAATCAAATAGAAGGTCTAGATTAATGTCTTTGGGGCTAATGGAGTCACTTTTTGCAACAGAAATATTGAAGAAATCAAAGGATAATGTGTGTGCTAAGGACAAATAGGGATTATGGTTGAGGTGTTGGTAACCCAAGGCCTCAATCAACAAGCCCTAGAAAGAAAACAACTACTAGGAAGTAGGTAACCCTAGGACCTAGCGGGTTTCCTTCTTCTTTAGCTCAAGTTTGAAGTAAATAATGACTTGATGAAGCAAATGATACTACAATTATGCAATGGTAAGGATGTAACACAATGCTTCAAAGGTGTGGCTTCTATCAAAATCTAGTAGGTGAAAAGATATTACGACGAGGACAATAACATGTTCTTGATCTCCTAGGGTCTTAAGCTAGAAATTTCGTAATCTTGGGAAAATAAAAAGTAAATGTACTATAACCATTCAAAGTAAAGAAAAAATGCAGAAATTCACTTACATTGACGAGGAATAATATAGTATTATTCTATTTGAATACTTTCCACCAAGAAAAATTCCAAAAACACCAATATAAGCCTCCTCTGAGAGTTGCGCACCATTTAATTTAATCCAATGAGCCTTAAAGGAGCTGAATTTCAAACCTCACTTAGTGAGTGAAAGAATGATGAGAAAATAATAGAGGAAAATCCCCAATTTATACAATGAAACTGACCTTTAATTACAAAATTAGGTCAAAAAGGTCGACATGGCCAGTTTACACGAGAAAATCTAATTTTACACAAAATTATCCAATAAAACCCTAATGTTATATTTTTAGGGTGACATCATGCCCCTCCTAGGGTGACGCTAGCCTATATTCTTGAACGTTATCCCTCCAAATGAAAGGTTGGGGCTCAAAACCCCTCAGGAACTACCATACGTGCCAACCCAAACCGTCCTCAAGCTAGACACCTCAACTACCTGTGACCTGCTAGATCTCAACAAAATCTTTTAGTAATCATTTGGGGTGGTGATATCACCCTTGGCTCATATATGGTACAATAAAATGAAAGTAACCAAGCATATATAAAAATGGAAACACAACTAATCTAATATGAAATGCATATGGTTTATACAATGAATGTTAATTCCTACCTACTTAACTCTACTTACCTGTTGGTTGAATGCTAGGTGTAGTCAAATATCCAGTAAAACCATCTTAGCAATGTTTCATGATACCTTCCTCTGTGCTTCATCATAAACCAAAACAATGGTAAGTTAAGCAAAAAAATAACATGAGTTAGAGAATGTATTATATCATCGTAACTCATAAAATATAACTCAGGGAGGCGGGAGGGAGGTACAAAATCATGTCAATTAACACCTTTAGGAAAGTGCTCAATCCATTTCAGAAAGGGATCATGAAAAATCCAAGGCTCACTAAGCCACTCAATTAGTCTGAAGGTTGGTTTCCTTGGATGTCTTCACAATCTGAGGTTTGGGAAGGGATTGGAAAGGACCTAGAAGATGACTTAAAAATTCTCAAGGGAAGGATGAAAGACTAAGATGAGAGGCTTATTCTTGAGGTATTCAACCTAAACTTGAAATCTATTCTTTTACTTAGAGGAAACTTAAAACAAATGACATGCTTCCCAACTACACCTTTGATGAATGGCAAGATAAAATGGTCGGAGGGAACTGAAAAGAATTATGACAGGGATCCTTCTTCGGGATAACGATGTCCTTACCTCCATTAGGATATGAGCACAAATCTGGTTGATAATTTTTTTCATGGAATAAATCAACGTGCTCAAAGGAATAATCATCAAAGTCCTCAAGGTATGACCAAAAATTATCAGAAGAGCATAGCATTAGGTCATCGCTGAGTGTCTGAATTTTTTTTGTAATCATGCCATGTCCTTGTTGCTAAATGTCAAGTTTATTAGTAACTTCATGTGATAATCATAAAGGAAAATTTTGTAAATGACCTTCAATGTTGTAAATGAGATCCCCATCATATCCAATCACATCCCATTTACGCTTCCTAACTTGTATGAAGTCATCAATATTATCAACAAAGTCATCATCTTCATCATAGCATGAAGGGGTCAAAACATCCAACAATTCTTCACTTTCCACACCATAAGATAAATAATCATTACAAAATTTCAAAGGGAAATAAATTTCCTTGCTTACTTCTTTCAGTGTGGGAGCTTCCAGTATTTGGATAACTTCATCAAATGGAATACTTGCCTCTACAACTTCAAATTTATAATATAAAGGATTTATCTTGTCTGTGGGTTCCATTTCTTCTTCATTCTCTGAATCATAGAATAAGGTATTATCAAAAACCTGGAAAGGAAAGTGACAAACCTCATTTTATTCTTCTTGTGTAGGAAAAATGGGATTTTGTATTCCTTCATCAGATGGAGGAGGAAACATCAATAATTCATCATCGTGTTTGATATCCTCAACCACATCTTCATTATTCTTGGCAGAAGAATGAGTAATCCTTTTCTCTTCCTTGTGGGATTGGAAAACATCATCAATATCCTTCTCCTTAGCCTCTTGTTGGTCGATGGTTTGTTCCCCTTCTTCCTGGAAATCAGTAGTAAAGGTATCAAGGGAAACTAATCTCTTCAAACCAAGAGTTTTTGGGTTAAAGAGGTGTCTTTTCTAGGAGAAGGAGATATTTTTCTCAATTTCTCTGGCCATGTTATGATCTTCATGGAACATTATTGGGACCGTTTTACTGAGGGGAAACCCTAAATGCACTAAGAGTGCATTGGTTTAGAGATCAACGAGATACTTGTCTTCTAGATGATGGATTCCAAGAATTCAAAATAGCAGGTCTTCAAACCTATCCTAGAACTATCTAATAGTATCATTCTCAGTTTTATTTATAAGCTCGAGTCTTTTTAGGAGTATTGGGATGTATTCCAACTTAATACCCCATATTTTGATAAATGTTTCTCCCAATTGTTACATAGATGTGATGCTACCATCAAGGATGTCGTCATACCACTCACTATCATTTCCATGAAGAGTGGAAGAGAAGAGTTTCATTGTCAAATATTCAACATCATCATTGATACGGTGGAATTGAATGAAATCCCAGAAATCACCCATGTGATAGTCGTCTCTCTCCCCATCACTACCAGTGAATATAGGGATCCATTTATCATACTTTGAGGGTATTTTTCGAGGGTGTCCTGGGATTTTACTCATGTATAAAGGTTTGAAAATTTTAAGGTCCCATTGAGAAGTCATGGTTGGTTTTGTCATTAGTGGAGTCTCCAGATAATTTTCTTGAAACTATCACAAGGGATGAGGGGATCACCCTCAATGGAGTTGCCATATAATCTTTGCAAAGTAAAGGTTTTTGAGGAAATTATTACCGAAAAGTGTCTTCTTTGAGGACAATTGACTCATTGTTCCCTGAAAACAACAACAAAATGTTATTGTACAATTTGTACTTTTCCCAAAGGAAAAGGCTAAAGGAGGGAAAAATGTTGTAACATGAGGTTTTCCTATCATTGTCACCTTAATAAGACACCTCTTTCTATTTAGAGATGATAGCCTAGGGGAGACATCCTTGGTGACCAGGGGGTTTGAGAAGGAAAAGATTAAAGTATCAAGAAAGGATATCCCCTCTCACAAGTCACGTCGATTATAAAGTCTCAAAGTTTTAGTAAATGAAGCAATGATAGGCCTAAGTGTACCTTCCTAGAATAAAGAAACAAGAAAACACTATCTTTTGTAGGTACAATTTGATGTTAGTGCTTCCTAAAACCTTAAACTTGTCAATGAAAGAAAAAAGTTGATAAAATATGAAGAAAACATAAATCTGTAAGAACAATGTATATATATATCAATGGCTTCACAATCAATGCCTTAAATTGGCTTCAAAATGACCAAAAATGATATTCTAATAATAACACTATGCTAGCATTTGTCGAAAGCTAAAGAGTCAATGTAAAAATCAACTTTTGCAATTTATTTTAAGAGATTGTACTGTTGTAATAATTGGTTGTATCTTACTTCTGTAACACCATCAAGAAGTTTAGTGAATTAGTCTAATCTAGGGTTAGGAAAAGTCATTAAATATCTTGAGGAATTTTTTTTAAGTGTTGTTCTCATCAATCAATCAAATAGAAGGTCTAGATTAGTGTCTTTAGGGATAATGGAATAATTTTTTGCATCAAAAATATTGAAGGAATCAAATGATAATGTGTGAGATGAGGACAGAGAGGGATGATGGTTGAGGTGTTGGTAACCCAAGGCCTCAATCAACAAGACTTAGAAGGAAAACAACTACTAGGACGTAGGTAACCATAGGCCCTAGCAGTTTTCCTTCTTCTTTAGCTCAAGCTTGAAGTAAATAATGGCTTGATGAAGCAAATGATACTAGAGTGATACAATGGTAGGGATCTAGAACAATGATTCAAAGGTGGGGTTTTTAGCAAAATCTATTAGGTGAAAAGATATTAAGACAAGGAGAATAGCATGTGCTTGATCTCCTAGGGTTTTAAGCTAGCAATTTCATAATCTTGGAAAAATGAAAAGTAAATGTAATATAGAAATTCAAACTAAAGAAGAATTGAAGAAATTCACTTACATTTACCAGGAATAATCTATCAATTATCCTTGTTGAAGACTTTCCACCAAGAAAAATGCCAAAAACACCAATATAAGCCTGCTCCAATAGTTGCATACCACTTAATTTCAGCCAAAGAGCCTTAAAGGAGCCTAATTTCAGACCTCACTTAGTGAGTGAAATAAATATGAGAAATTACAAGGGGAAAATCTCCTATTTATACAATGAAAATAACCTTTAATTACAAAATTAGGTAAAAAAGGACGATATAGCCAATTTACATGACAAAATCCAATTTTACACAAAATTATCGAATAAAAATTGAATTTTATCTTTTTAAGGAGATGTCATTCCCCTCCTAGGGTGAATTTATCCTCTCTGCTGGAATGCTAACCCTCCAAGTGAAACATTGGGGATCAAAACCCCTCAGGAACTACCACACGTACCAACCCAAACCATCCTCAAGATGGACACATCAACTAGGTGATGTCAAGGATATGAATGATGACGTCAAGGGAATTTAAGGGCCAACATCATGGTGGGAGGGAAAGAATCCCCTTGGTTGAGTATTTCTAGGTTGCTTCTGCTAGAACGTCCTCCTCACTCTCTGGTGCAAGCCTCTGGTATATGTTTGCCCTTGGTTGCGGTCTTAACATCCATCTGGTGGGATTTTATCCCTATGGAGGTCTAAGTTAATCATCTCCCCATGTGTACCTGTCCATTGGGCATGGTCCTACAGAAGAAACAAGTACGCCCTCCATGGGATCATAAGTCATAGGGATCATAGCAATTTCAATCACATCTAATAGTTAATTTATCTAAACATGTGCATAAAACCCCCCTTTCCCAAACAAGTGTTCAAATACATTATACTATTCTACAAACCAGGTTTGGAGAGGATTTCAGGATGTCATATTGGGATGACTCTCCTTAGATGTGGGATGTTTCCAAGTGAAGAACAATCTAGGTCATGTAAGTGCATGAGATGGTATGGGGGATGTTTGGGGAATGGGTGCAATGATGATAGGGAAATGCATGGCATACCTATGGGTGCCTTTGAATCGGGTGAGATGCACCTTTTCATGGTTGTAAATGTTTCCAAGCCCATTCAATGCCTTTTTTACCTTTTTTATCTTATTGACTTTTCTTTCAAGAGAATAGCTAGGGGACACTGCCCTGATGTGTTGACTAGTGGTGATAGTGTTACCTATAAGAAATTCATGAAGACGAAAGGTTGGCTCATGATGAGACCCACTTTCTCGTGAATATGCCACCAAGAGCCACTACCCTAGCATGGTGAGTAGTTGAATGTTAGTGTCATACCACTACATTCCCATGGACCTAACAAGTTAGCTCGTGATGAGACCTCCTATCTTCCAACTAGGTCTTGAGTTTATTTATTTTATGGGTCCCTCATTTTCTTGCTGAGAATATTTTTATTTCTTTCTCAGGGATCCCTGGATGAAGCATATGAAGCTTTTGGTTTTTTGGATTTTATCCTTTTCCAGCTACTTTTACCCTCTGATACTTTATCCCCTTCTTTCCACAAGGCAAGGTACAACCCTTTGCTATCTTGTCTAACCCAATGTCAGAACCAATGCATGGGATGGATGACAGGAAAATGATGAAAAGTGACAATTATGGTGGGAATGGATGATGGCATTTAATGAACCCACCCAATGGAAACTCACTCCTAAGGGAACCAACTTTCTAGAGAATTCTTTCATCCCCCCTAGGTATGGAAAAGTCAAAAGGAATAAATTCCAAGAACACGTCATGAAGATAAAAATAATTAAATGCACATATTCAAACGTTTTGAGAATCAGAGTGACACATACCATGATACTTGGACTCATTACCTCATGGAGCAAGACCCACTGCTATTGAAGGACCAGGTTGATGGGATGTATATTGCTACTGCTAATAAGATGGAGGCATTGAAGAAGAAGAATGGGCCCTCCAGGGCCAAGCTCAAGTCAATATGTCTCTCTTTACTGCATGTCTAGGACCTTTGGTACTCAAGACATAATCTCCTTAGTTATCCCTAGGCTATGGGATAACAGGGCACAAATGTCGAAGATGACACAACCACCAAATTAGGCTCGCAGGCCAAGATATTTTCATAAAATTTAACACATCTTCTAATAATAATTTCATTATAATGTGGTTGAACAAGTCAATAACCTTCGACATATTAGAAATAACCAAAAAATATACACTTCTCACTTTTAGGTTGCAATGTTTTCCTTTTCTCATCAACAATATGAGCCCATGTTATACTGTCAAATACACGGAAGTGACTTATGTCTGGTTTAAGTTTAGTCCAATATTATTTCATTGTTATATTTTTAATAGCCTTCATGGATGTGTGATTTACTAAGTAATTTTCACAGTTGATGGCTTCCATCCAATAATTTAGACTGACTCCCTTAGATTAGATCATACAATTATCCATTTCTTTTAATGTGCAGTTCTTTCTCTCAACAACACCATTTTGTTGCGGTGTATATGGAACCATGTGTTGAATTTGGATTCCTTGTGTAGTGCAGTGAATTGTAAAATTATTTTCCACATATTCTCCTCCATTATCTATTCTTAGCCTTTGAATCTGATGTCCACATTTCCTTTTTACAAGGGCCTTGTAGGCCAAAAACTTATCAAAAAGTTCAGTCTTATGTTTTAAGAAGTAAACCCAAGTATGTATGGAAAATTCATTAATGAAAGTTAAGAAATACTTGCACCCAAAAAAATAAGGAGAAGAAAGTGGACCATACAAGTATGTAGTGTCTTAGCTAACATAACCTAAAATTTAAATATAATCATAACATTGATTTTGATCATTTCTTTACAGTTTTATATTCAACAAACTAACAAACTAACAGCTCATGGATCAACAAATTCAAATGAGCAACATGATATAAAAATCATATGAAAAAAAAACATATACAACATAGTAAAATAATGAACCATCATAATGATAATGACATGCAATAATAATGAACACAAATACCTCTCAAGTGATGTTGTTTCCCACTCTGTCTATCCAAGATGCTCTGCCCAAACTCTGACCAAGCTTCTATGCCCAAACCCTGCCCAAAACTGAATCTTTCCTCCTAGCCAGTTAGGAACAGAGCCTATCGGTTTCCCTAGCTCCATGATTCCGTAAGGATTCCTAGCCCCTGAGCCAAAAAATCCCAACAACTGATGATCCCCTATAACATTCCAACAAATTCCTCAAGCCAAAACCATAAATACAATTTTCCAATCCCTCCCCTGGAAAAATGCTCCAATACAATCTCCTAATCTCCCAAAAATTCTCCCTGCCCCAAAAATCCAAAAGTCCCCCTCTCGATTGTCTTTGCCCCCTCATATTCTCCCCGTCCATTCACCACCTCTCCTCCCCTTATCTCTCTATTCAATTCCAACCACCTTATCCCTCTATTCAATGCCAACCACCTTATCCCTCCATTCCATGTCAACCATCTCTCAATACGTTAAGTTTTTTTTTTTTAATTTATTAAACTTTAATTCATTCCCCAAATATTTAATGAGTTAGTTAATTAATTAATCGATTAATTAATATACATTAAACAATAATTAATTAATTAATTACTATTATTAATAAATATTAATTAATTAATTAATATACATTAGGACAATTAATTATTTAAATAATAAAACTTAATAAACCTTAAACAATTATTTAACTTTGACAATTAATTATTTAACTAGGGTTGTTACATACACCCTCCCTTCAGGAAACTTCGTCCTAAGGTTAAAGTATTTTATGATACAAGGGTAACGACACATGGTTCACACATTCATAACAAATAACTGACATTATTAGTAAGTAAGCCAAGAAAACTCATACATACTAGTGTACATGTGCAAGAAATGCATCTGTAGCTAGTACATACAAGTCTCGTGCATGTACTAATAAAAATAACTATCATCTCTATAGTAATTTTTGTATGCATCCAATCCATTCAACAAGACTATTCATTTTATAAAAGACAATAAACCAATCAAATATTTGCGAAATCCTTTAATTACAATTATCTAGCTCAACAATGTTATTTAAACAATTGTAGTTCAGTTACGTAATTATGAATATTCATATATACCCATTTTCTTTTCAGAAGGAAAAAAAAACAATAAATTCCATCATAAGACAAACCTCCATACACTCTAAACTATTTCTACTCATCCTTCCTCCCTAACTTACTTCCATCTTCCATTCATATCCTTCCTCTGTTGGACTATCTTGGAGCGTCAACTATACTGACCTAACTCCAAATAGAACCCATAAGAGGAAGTGTCACTATTTTGACCAAGATTTGTAATGTCCCCCGCCTCTTAGAGAGGTAATGAGGAGACTCAGTGGCCTGGGCACCCCCACTAGGTCATAGTCTCACACTAAAGGGGGGGAAAGTCAAGAAGTTAAAAGTTATATTTTTAAGTTGACTTAAGAAAGGAAAAGGAAAGGAGTAAAAGATAACTCAATAGAAGAATAGAAGATTAACCCTGGGAGTTAACCTAACTCAACAGAGAATTAGAAGGAAAAGTATAAGTAAGAGGCTGGGGTGCACCTATTACTCATTTTGGTTTTGGATTAGCATTTTCTATTGCTCTTGAGCATTCAGTTTGGGGGTTTTACTGTACAAACCCTTGTGAGAAACTTAGTGGTGAAATATCCACTCACCTTATTCCATAAATTGGTCTCGGGGATGAAAGACTCCTCCACACCATTATAGTCTCAGGGCCATTTTATCGACGGAGGTTCGATCCAGCTTATCCTGAGGGCCTAGGGCCATTCCAACAGTTGGGTTTTTTTTGCAGGGGCAGGGCCATCAGTTTGAGGGATTTTCTGGAGGGTTATCATCATTCTATATTTGTCTGCAGATTGGGACGTCGTGGAGCCATAGGGGACATCCTGTGATTCAGTAAAACTCAGATCTAGGGAGATCTTCTTAAGATCTGATCCCGAAACTTCTCCCACGGGATTCTCATAGCCCAATCTATATTCTTGGAGAGTTTCAGAGCATTTGGAGGCCTCCTTCATCAGGGCCGAACCAGCTAGGGTTTCAGTCATCC
>ML805157.1:89672-103938 GCA_009831015.1 Picea engelmannii | reverse complement strand
ATTAAACTTTAATTCATTCCCCAAATATTTAATGAGTTAATTAATTAATTAATCGATTAATCAATATACATTAAGCAATAAATAAATAAATAAATAATTGCTATTATTATTAAGTAATAATTAATTAATTAATATACATTAGGACAACTAATTATTTAATTAATTAAACCTAATAAACCTTCAACAATTATTTAACTTTGACAATTATTTATTTAACTAGGGTTGTTACAAAGTATCTGTGAACAAGCTGCAAAGGGCCTGAGGTGTGCTAAGAGGCACATTTTTCAAAACTGTCATGATGATGTTTTTCGAGAACTTAACTGACACAAACACCATCTTTGCATGAAACAAGAGGAAAACATGTCACCATCTGTTGATTACATAGTTTTTGAAATGATTGATCGTTTAGATGACCAAATAGCACATGCCATAGGTTTCTCAAGTCATCATTATGAGAAACAAAAAATTATGGAAAATATGATGACCTAAAGTTGTCAAACTTGTACAACTGTGTAATATCATCAATAATTGTAGTTTCAAGAACATGCTAAGGATCGTTTAGATCCATGATAATAATTTAGTGAGGTGAAAAATATACAGTTTTACCTTCACTTGAATGAGTGATTTGATATACTGATAGAAGGTTATAGGAAATACTTGGAACACATAATACATAATTGAAATTACCATTATCTACCTGAACTGTTCCATAACATACAACACTAAGAGATCTATCATCAACAACAGTATTTGCTTGGTGTTACATTCAATTAGAGTAGAAAATATGGCTCTCTCCTTAGCCATATGATAATATTATCTAGAATCAATAAGACACTCATCAAAAGAAGAAGTAGAAGTTGCATTGAAGGAAAAATCAGAAGAAGAGAGTGCATGTCCATGAGAAGAAGAAGAAGTAGTAGAATCCACATTGATGGTGTACTTCTTCATCATTGCTTCTAACGCTGAAATATTCTTGAAACATTTTCACTCATCATGACCATCATTTCCACAAATGTTGCAATGTCTATCAATATTCTTATTTTTAGATTTTTCTCCTTTGTCACCATTAGGAGATGAAGCTAAAGCTATATGAGTGGGTTTGGGACCCATGTTTTTATTTTTGTTGTGGTGAGGATGTTTCTTCTTGGGTTTCTTGTGTTTTTCTTTCTGTTGGGATTCTAAGGCTTTGTTGGAGGTACCTGCGATGATAATAAATCCAAGTTGTACAAGTTTATCTTGCTCTCTAATCAAAGAATCACAAAAGGACTCAAGAATAGGTTTTTGATAAACCTTCCCTGGAGCCTCTCTCATGGCATAAAAGGTAGATAGAAACATAGAATATTCATTTCCTAGCTTAGAAAGAATGATATAGATGCAATTCTCTTCCTCCATATTAATTCTATACTCTTCACATAGTATTGAACAAAAGAAAAATAATTTGGAATTAAATTCAGTATCTGATTTTGTAACTAATGTTCTTGAATGATATCATGTTTACCAAACACAGATTCAATATTTTACAAAGATCCATTGAGGTCATAATTTTTTTTAAGGTGGAACCTTAAATGAGGAGAGATGGACATTCTGATCAGTCCATGTGTTTCATCATTTCTATTATCCCATTTGACTTTATTTTCATCATCAATGGGTTATTTTTCCTTTCTCAATGTAATCCGATATAGGCCTTCACTTCTTAATAAATCCTCCATCTGCGATTTCCATTGGAATTAGTTGGTTCTAGTAAGAAAAATATCACTATAAGAAGCCATATTAAATATGAAGACAATATGGATTTAAAAACTAAAAATGATGATTTAGATGGAAAGATCTTGAAAAATTAGGTGGTTTTAAAAAAACGACACTGAAAATGATTTTTGTATGTGAAATTTATTCCCTTTTGAAAAAAAAACATAAACGATAATCAAAGATCCACGTGGAAAGTAGAAGTTGGTCCACGTGGTGATATCCCTCCAAATAACCTCACTTTTACAAATAAGTTGCTTTATGGAGTGACCCACTTTTATAAAAAGAAGTGGGTATCACTTTTACAATGAAGTTACTTTATAAAAGAAAGTTTTATGAAAAATAAATAACTTTAAAATAAAATATTAAATCTACTTATAGTGATTCACTTTTATACTTGAAGTGAAATACACTTTACAATGGATGCATCAACTTTTTCAAAAAAAAGTAAAAAAAAGAGAGACTTGAACTCAAGACCTCTTACTTAATAAGGAAAATTTTAACCAAGTGAGCCAGGAAAACATATTCTATTGTTTAGAAGGAGGATTGGGGTTGTTGTTATTGTTGTTGTTGAATATGGCCTTGGAGAGCGTGCTCATAGAAAACTGTTGTCACACAACAAAAAAATTCTCTTCTCGATGACAACAAGGGTTAGATCTTTATTAGCTTACCCAAAAAATGCACCTTTTCTGATATGTTTTTGATTTTATGAGATCACACATGGAGTGAGGAAAAGAGTATACATACATCCAAAATAGCAAAAAACTAGAAAGAAAAAATAGAAAATAGAAATAAAACTGAAATAGTTCTCTCTAAAAATTTAAAAAGGGCATATTCAGGTTTTATAACTTTGGATCTGACTGAAATTGTTGTATGTTGGGAAAACAAAAACCTTTTTGAGTGAAATGAAAAATATTCTTGACTAAAAAAAGTACTCCAGATGCAATATAATAGTCCTCTCATCCTAGAAATGTACATAAATGGAAGAAACCAGAGATGAAGCAACTCGGCTTCACGATCTCGATCTACAAAGAAACGTAGTTTAACCTAATGACACATTAGACCTAGTAGATCTTAACTAACTCCTAAGTGTCAAAATATCCTAACATTGAGGATTTATGAAGTACAATCTTTTTCTATTTTGCAGGAAATTTAAGCAAGGGCTTTGTCTTTATGGATTTCTGCATATGCAATGCATCTTTCCATTTTAGATAATTCTACTGAAGGAACATGAATGGATTTGACTTTTGTAGGAATTGTTTTTCATTTTTGGTTACTTTGGTGTAACAATGGGCATGAGATAATTCGACCCTTTATAGTACATTTAAATACCATATTTACATAATCTATACATACAAGACTGACTCTAGTAATGGATTCATAACCTAGTATACAATCTATGCTAATATTTTCTAGTCTATTCATAGAAAGTGCATCTTTATGACCTTCAATGGTTATGTGGAAGTATGCTACCTTATGAAAAATCTTGACATGACTACCTTTGACTAGAATTCCACGTTCATTCATATTTTCCTAGTAGTCGACTGGAATGACATTTATTTTTTCCAAGTTCATCCAACAACCTGAGTCAGCCATGTATTCTAGCTTGTACAACTTATCATCAAGAGGGAAAACACATACGTTGATATATAATTTAGGGCCACAAAACAATTCCAATGAAGGATCTATATGTTTCTCTTTTGATTTTTATTCATCGATGTCTTCATGGAAGAAAGAATGATGTTGCTTTTGTTCTAGAGGCTCTTGAATCACTCTGGTGTATTCCTTACAAAAATAATCCTCAAAGGAGTGATCTAGTTCTTTCTCTTTTACTTCCACCAAGTTCCTTAAATATTCAATTTCACAGGTCAACTTTCTAAGATTTCTTTTCTTATCCTTTATCTGTAGTATTAGCATTATTTCTTTGTCCTGTCTAAATTTTTTTTTGTCTTTATGTTGACCAAGATATTCTTAATAGAGTTATATTGGATTATAAGCAACTAGATTTTTCTTCAAGGCTTGAGATTCTTCTTCTTCAACAAATTTTTCTTTGAGCTATGGAAAGACCTTTTTTTCCATATTTTAGATCTTATATTAGAACATATTGGTAGATGGAATGTCAAAAAATGCTTTGTCTATGTATGCATGTCTTTGTTGCATATTTTCATATTTCTTTTTCTCGAATGAAAACATATAGGATGTATATTATTGGGGATCCTCAGACCCCCCCTAAATTTGGTGTATCAGAATGAGATGAGGAGGATTCTGAGGAAACAATTTAGATAAAGATGGAGTATCCAATCTTCAACTATCATGTTCAGAGTGTATGAAAATAACTTCTTCACCTTTGGGATAGTCACCTTGATAATAGACTGCTAGATCCCACCAGGTTGGGTCTAATTCATCTATGAACAATGTTGTAAGGCATGGTTTATTTTTCTTGGAAGGGCATATTTTTTCCCAATGACCTCTTTTCCCATAAATAAAACATTTTTATTTATTACCAGGGGAAGATATTTTCTTAACATAATACTTGCCTTTGTTTTTATTTTTGTCTTTTGAAGATTGTAACACCCCTATTTCCCCCAGTTTGTAATTATTAGTGATTACTGATTTCCATGCCATGGCATGCAATCAATGTAAATGCATTATTTTTTAATTATAAAATCCAACTAGTTGAATGTGGGATGAAGAGTTAAAGTGATGGCCATAATATCACTAGAGGAAAGTGTGAGGAAGCCCAAACCTCCTTGATGAGACATTAGTTTTTTTTTTTTTAGGATATTTCCATATCCCTAATTCCAAGGAAAAATTAGTTAATGAGAAGGGGTGGTAGTTGAACAACCAACCAACCCCATGAATACAAGTATCATAAATTTGATTAGGACAATAGAAGTTGCTAGATAGTTGTAAGACATAGTACAAATTAGGCACCTTGTTTGACCCCATAGGTTCCTTCTGAAAGAAGGAATAGGACAGGTCGAGAACCTTCCAGTGTGGGGAATGCCAACATAGAAAAGGATAATCCAAGGGGACGGGGGGATGGAAGTGGGAGAGTGAGATTTTGGGTTGCATGAATCATCTGATATTCGAGGTCCCCAATCAGAGTCGAGAGGTCATGAGCTTGACGTTGGGAGGTGTATGATAAAAATCAATGAGGCATGGGCTAGGTGGCTATGAGGAAATTGTTAATGTATTTCCTTTGGAACATGAGGAATAATTCCTTGGTGGTATCATGTCTTGGCACATGGGTGGCCATACTATAGATAATTTCTTATTATGAGCCTATGATTGGCTGGAAAGGAGAACACCCATAGTTAGTTGGTTGGTCACCAATTGCAATAAATAAGTATTTCTATACCATGTGTAATTGAACTGTATGTTATGGATGAATGCATGTATTTTGATTCCGAGAAGTGTAAGCTTGTTTGATGAATGGATTAGTTTCTTCACTGCAAGTTTGAGTACTAGAGTATTCATAGAAACACATGAAGGATTATTTTCTATCAATGTCATCTTTAATGGGTAGATATTCATGTACAATCTACAAGGAGTCAATGTATTGCGTACCAATTATCATTTTGTAAAATTAGTAAGTTAGGAATATGAAATTACTCATTATCTTTGTATGGTTTTGAGTAGGGACCAATAATTTAGATGAATAAATGATTGATCCCTCTGAGAAGTGTGAGAAATACTAATTATAGAGATATCCCTGAAACCTGCAAGTCCTTGAATTCAGAAGATTGCAAGACAAGAAGATCGCATTGGGAGGATAGCTAGAGGTACATCAGGATGGGTATCAAAATACCTCAGTGCATGACAAAGTGATGCAAAACCCCACCACATCCTGGGGCTTGCACAACCTCCAACTGTAGGATTGCTCACAGTATGGATCTGAATCATCTCTCGCGCTCCTACCGAGCCCTAAAATTCTTATGCCACTGGCCTTTTCCCCTTACCCTCTGTGCAAATTCAAGTTCACGAGGGTCTATTTATCCATGCAAATAAATTCATGTGACCTTAGGCTAAGTATGTGGGTTGATACCCTTGAATGGTGCGAACTAAGACACTTTGGGACTTCGGGGTTCGGGAGTTATGACAACAATACACAACGTTCCTCTCAAACACCAAACTAGTGGATGAATGAACAAAAGGAAGCATTTATGGTACTCAACATATCTTGATATCTATGGCTTACAGATGTTTTGTGACTTCGAAATTCGAGAGATTTACCTGCTACAACATGAAACTACCCATAATTCATGAACTTCAAACAGATAGATCTGACGACTAACACCTTCCTCAGATCAATGATGGATATGTGATCCATAGTTTAGGATTCATAACCTTCCACAAATCAACACATAATATCCTCCATAGTTTCAAACTAGTAAGCTCATGAAGGGCATGATCAATGGTCCACCTTTCCTCATGAATGGACAGTTGGGATCTACTCTAGCCTTTGGGTCTTCAGGAGTTATCGACCCAAACCAACTTACACCTTCATTCCTCCGCAGTACCAAATATTTGAATTCTTCGATCTACTAACACGTGTCTCTTCATGCTGACGGTTAAGATTCATTCCAGGATTCAAAAATTCAGGAAGATTGCACACTTCCACAATCACACTTAAACTCTTCTAGATAGTCTAACTTCCAAACTACTATGGATCTATGGACACGTGTCCCTAAAATAGGATGGTCTACATATTCTCTGGTTCTGAGGACTTCGATAAACTTTCCTCCTTTTCTCAAACCACATGGAAAGCTATGAATACATGAAGTTTGAAGGACTTCAAGAGTTAACACCCATGATACTTTCCCATATCGGACGGCTAGGAAAGATCTTCTCCTCCTCAAGTGGATCTCATCCACTCGACCTCAAAAATGAAAGGATTCTTCCCTTTAAAGATTATGGTCTCTTTTTCTCTTGAGCTTTAATACACAAATGATTTGGTTCTTCTATGCACACCTTGCACTCCTATGCAAACTTGACACTTGAATATTTCTGTAAAATCTTCTCACCCACTCCTTGCATTCGTTTCCTTGAGAATATTCAACAATTGGCTATTGTTGGCCCTATGCATGCCTTGAAAGGTTATTCTCAAGATCCTATACTGATATGGGTATGTGTGCACTCCTTTCACTCACCCTGCATAATTTCATGTTATGTCTTTTGAGATTCTAAGTCTGAAAATGACTCTACCTTCACACTCCTTGTGTGGCTACTGTGCACTCCTTGGACCAATGCTTTAGAAGAGAAATAATTTAAACTTACAAAACAATACAGGTTCATTCAATTAACCATGAAATTCATACACAGACATACAAAACACATAAATCAAATAACATGAAATTACCAAATTAACTCATAAGAAAACATGTACAAACTCAAAGTCTAAAAGCAATCCTACTCTATTATATTTCTTCAGCAAAGAATTCTTACAAAGATTTCTTGCAACTCTCAACTTCTCCTTGAAAAAAAATTATCAATAAACTTTAGCAACAAAATATAATTTTCTTCAACATCCTCTTTTGGGCATATATTACATATATTTATACATGGAGGGGCTTCACAAGCCTTCCTACCAACTTCTCTAGTGCTATAATATCATAATTAAAACATTCCACCACTAAGGTTTATTACAATAAATGATATTTACAACCCAAATACGAGTTGATGTTCAATATATGTACAATCCTATAGCTTATTAAAGACATTACAATCGTTGGCAATCTCATACAATGATTATTTTCTCAAAACATTAAAAAGATCTAAATTATAATGCTTTCAAAACAGAAATGATGCTTTGTCCTTTTTGGATACCGAAACATTTTTGAATGCACGCTTGATGTTGAGTTTTCCTCAACTCACCTCGATGAACGTTGTTGTCAATGGTACTGCATCATACTCCTATGGAAAAAATATTCATGGTCTCATGTCCATGAGATCCTACACTATCTTTCCTTGCTTATGGATATCAGCTTCAGTTATGCAATTGACATCTTATGTTGGATGGCCCTTCTACTTAACCTGATACTCATAATAAATCTTCCTTTTGGTCTTCATAGAAATCCTTTGACCAAATCCTATCTTGACCATATATATCATCCATCTTGTAAGGATACAGGTCTGCTACATTGAATATGGGTGATATTCCAATTTATTCTACCAACTCAATGTCAAAAGAATTCGCCAAAAAAATTCTGAGGATCTCACAGGGTCCTATCTTCTTCATATTCATCTTGTTATACTTTCCTTTCAAAAATATCTCTTTTCTCATATGTACCAAAACATGATATCCAACTTTGAAATGAAATTCTCTTCTTCTGTGGTCTACTCTGCTTTTGCACTTATGGTTTCTACTTTGTAGCTACCCCTTAATATGATCATGTAATTTATCCATATTTGTGGAAAAATATTCTGCTCCTGCACTTGAGAACTTATCTCGTCCCAAATATATTAACTCTGAAATTCCTCTTGAGTGCATTCCATACATTATCTGGAATGGTATTTGACTAGTGGTCCTATTTGGTGAGTCATTATATACAAACTCTGATTGGGGAAAAAATTTGTTCCACTGGTTGTTATGGTGAGTGACCAAACTCCTCAACAGGTTCCCTAAACTTCAATTTACCACTTCATTTTGTCCGTCAGTTTCAGGATGATATGATGAACTAAAAGAAAAAAATTTCCCCATCTTCTTCCACATTGTTCTCCAAAAGTGTTCCACAAATTTAGTGTCTTTGTGTGAAACTATGCTCCTTGGAAATCCATGTAATCTCACAATATCCTTGAAAAACAAATTTGATATGTGAATAACATGATTGGTTTTTTTAAATGCAATGAAATGTGTCATATTTGAAAATTTGTCCATAACAAAAAGATTGAATCATTTCCTTCTGGGTTATAGGCAATCCCAGAACAAGATCCATACTTGTAGCATCCCATGGCCTGTCTGGTATAAGAAATGGTTGATACAGTCCAGTGTTATACTACTTTCCTTTAGCGTAATCTAAAATCCTACATTTTCCCACAAATTTCCTTACATCAGACCTCATACCTGGCCAGAAATCCTAAGAACTCAACTGCGCATATGTCTTATAATGACCAAAATGTCTAGCCAAACCTCCATTATGCTTTTACTTCAACAAGTTATCCCTCATTGAGCATTTAGGGATACACAACTGACTTCCTTTGAATAAAAGTACACCTTGGGTTAGTTATTCCATCCACTTATTTTTTTCCCTCAACAAAGGGTTCTTACATGCTTCATAAGCTTCCTTGAAATATGGATATTCTTGATACATCTATGTGAGGTGTTCAAATCCTAGGGTCTCCACTTGAAATTTATGCAAGATTGAACATCTCCTAGTCAAAGCATCTGCAACTTTGTTAGTGTTCCCACTAATATTCTTAATAACAAAAGTAAAATTATGCATTAATTCTACCCATTTGGCATGTCTCTGATTCAATTTCTCTTTTCTAGTTATAAACTACAATGCTTGATTATCAGAATATAAAACAAACTATTTCGGAATAAGATAATGCCTCCATGTTTTCAAGGCATGAATCAAAACATAAAATTCTTTATCATATGTGGAATACATCCTTTTAACATTATTCAGTGTCTCACATAAATAAGCAATCGGCTTATTGTCTTGACTTAAAACTACGCCAATAGTTCAATAACATCACATTTAACTTGAAATGTCTTCGCAAAATATGGAAGAACTAGAATAGGTTGTTCTGTTATCTTGGATTTTAACAATCTAAATCCTTTATTATCTTCATATTTCCAATTAAAAGACTTATGCTCATCCTTTATGGTTTCGAGTATAGGTCCACAAATAGTACTTAAATTCTTGATGAATTTCCTGTAAAAACTCACCAATCCATGAAAAATTCTTACCTCAAACACACTTCTTGGAGAAGGCCAATGTATTATTTCCTTCACCTTATTTGGGTCCATGTTCAACTCATTTGAAGAGTTTACCAATCCCAAATATATATAAAAAAAAATCGTGAAAGAACATTTCCCCAAATTTACTAACAACTTCTCTTGCATCAGCTTGTCAACACAATCTTTAAATGCCTCAAGTGCTCTCCTTCAGTCGTACTGAAGATTAAGATATCATCCAAATAGACAATTACAAACTTACCAATAAACTATTTGAGTACTTGATTCATCAACCTCATAAATGTACTCGGTGAATTTGTTAAACCAAATGGCATAAACAACCACTCATACAATCCGTCATTCATTTTGAACATCGTCTTCTATTGATATCATTCTCTCATCCTTATCTGATGGTAACCACTCTTCAAGTCTATCCTAAAAATATAACTAGCTCCAGTTAAGCAATCCATCAAATCATGCATTCTGGGTAAAGAGAATCTATACCTGATGGTTATCTTATTGATGGCTCTTGAATCTGTGCACATTATCAAACCTCCATCTTTATTTAGACTCAATATAGATGGTATGAAAAACATACTCAAAATTTCTTTGACTAAACCCTTATCCAACAATTCTTAGACTTGATTCTTGACCTCTTCATTCTCTTGAGGTGTCAATCTGTTCACTGCTTTATTTGGAAAACTTGCTCCTAGAATAAGGTTAATATGGTGACTAATACTCATGATGGGAGGTAAAGAGCGAGGCAACTCATCCAATAATTCCTGGACTTGTATAGGAAAATCATCCATAGATATACTTGTGAGAATGATTCTTAGCCTACCTACAATAGAAAATTTCATTTCCTATTCTTTCTTGACTTCTTTCAAGAGTTCCTTCCCACTCATGAGAAGTATACCTAGAATTGCTTCTTCTTTGACTCCTTTATCTTCTATTGGAAGCAAGATATCTTTACACCCATACTTCTCCAGGGTATAAGTGTTCTTTCATCCATCATGTATGACATTCCTATCATAGTTCCACGGTTTTCCCAGCAGAACATGAAACACATCCATAGGTATGAAATCACATATAACTTCATCATTATAAAATCCTATTTTAAATTCAACTTTACATTTTCAAATTACCATTACATGATGTCCTTTCTACAACCCTGATACATTGTACAAATTTGGATCTGCAGGTGTCTCCAACTTCAGTTTTTCCACCATCTTTGTGGATACTAAATTATCAGTACTTCCACTATCTATAATCACCTTGCATACCCTATTTATGGTATTGCAAGCAATTCTAAACCGACAATTCCTATGGAATGGTTCTCTTACCTCTTTTGTTACTTTTATGATAAATTTCCTCATCATGAATGATATTCCTTCTTCTGCTGCTTTTGCTTTCATCTCTGCTTCTACATTCTTCTTCTGCACTTTAGAAATGTGAGCTTCTCCACCTCTCATATTTTTTCTCTCAAGGCATTCCCAATACATGTGCCCTATATTTCCATAGGCATAACACTTCACTTCTCCTCCTCTACCTCTTCCACTTCCTCTGGGAAAATAGGTTCTTCCACCATAGTGTCCCCCCTGAAAACTACATCCTCTTTCTATCTAACTGTGATATTTTCCAGCTTATGGTCTAGGCTTCTGGAACTTTTCTCTGACTATTCCTCTTCCTTTGCTTGGAATTTTTCCTTTGTTTCTTTGAGTCTGCTTTCTTGCCAACTTTTGTTCTTCTTTCAGGGCTACCTGATAAGAATCCTCCACTTTTCTCATAGTCATCAGGTTGATTTTATCCTAAATCTCATATCTCAAGACATTAATATACTTGAAAACCTTTTCCTCATCATTCTCTCTATGTCTTTCTCTAATGTTCAACTTATACAAATCTTCAGCCTACTCCTTCACCGAAAAACCTTTCTATCTCAGGTTTTGTAGCTTCCTAAAAACATTTACTTGATAATATTTTGGTATGAACATAGCTTTTAATTTAACTACCATTCTATCCAAACTCTTGAGTTTGGATTTACCTTTGCATCTACTTTCAATGTTAAGAACCAAACATCAATATAGCATAGAAAAACCTCAGAAAAAGTACTCAACTCTTTGAAAAAGAGATAATTTCAGATAATTAGCCTCTTCGAGGGGGAAACCTCCTTTTACCCCACTTAAATGTTCAATTACAAGATGATTCAAAATGAAAATGTCTCCTTGGTATATATAGGAGACTAGGAGGTATAATTAGAACTAATGGCCTAAAGACGACATAAATAACATAACATTACTAATATAATATGCCCCAATTAAGGGGTAATGAGCCAATATTAGGGATTAACATGCCCCTCCCCTTGAGACAAGTGTTGTCTGCAATGCTTGAGTAACTCTGGATGCTTCTTTATAAAAGACTCATCTTCCCAAGTGGAATGTTTAGCCAGTAGTTTCCTCCATTTAATGAGATACTCTGAAATGGATCTATTCCTCAACTGGTGAATTCTTGTGTCAGTGATGACTTCAGGCTCCAATATGATTTTTCCTTCCTCATCAAGTTCTAGAAATATAGTTTGAACCGGGATATTTTCGCCTATAACCTTCTTTAAGCCTGGAATATGGAAAAATGGGTGTACTCATGAAGATGCAGGCAGCTCCAATTTGTATGCCATAGTACCAATCTTTTGCAACACCTTATAAGGCCCATAGTAATTTGGTGATAATTTATTATCCTTCTTGGCTTGCTTGAGGGACATATGTTTATATGGTTGTAGTCTCAAAAACACCCAGTCCCCTACTTCAAAACTTCTTTCACTACGATGTTGATCTACTTGTTGTTTCATGCGATTATGTGCCATGGTCAGGTTGTCCTTTAAGATTTCGAGAACTTGTTGTTGATTCTCGATGTGATCTTCCACTGCTTGAACCTTATATTTTTATTTTAGAGAAGAAGTGATGGAAGGAGGGTGGTATCCATAAAGTGCCATAAATGGTGTCATTTTTGTTGCAGTATGAAAGGAAGTGTTATACCATCATTCTACCAAGGGTAACCATTTGAACCATTGTGTTTGTTTATCAGAGACAAAACAACGAAGGTAGCCATCCAGGCATTTTTTCATTATCTCGGTTCATCCATCAGATTGAGGATGATAGGATGAGCTATGAGCCAATTGAGTACCCAAACAAGAAAATAATTTTGTCCAAAAATGTCCAGTGAAGATGGGATCTCTGTCACTTACAATAATATTTGGGCTTCCATGTATCTTTTGAACTGTCTCCATGAATGTGGTGGAAATTGTACGAGATTTGAAGGGATGAGAGAGTGCACAAAAGTGTGCGTACTTGGTCAGTCTATCAACAATCACCATGATTACACTCTGTCCTTCAGACTTTGGTAACCCTATGATGAAATACATGGAAATCGCCTCCTAGCGCTGACTTGGGATGGATAATGGTTGTAAAATACCTAGGGTCTTAATTGTTTCCACATTATTTTGTTGGAAAACCAAACATTCTGCCACAAACGTTTGAACATCAGTTTTAAGGCCATCCCAAAAAAATCCTTCTTGAATCTATGGTAGGTTTTCAAAAATCCTAAGTGTCATCCTACTGGAGAGGTGTACAATTCCAATAGTACCTTTTGTTTGATTTGGGAGTTCTTGCATAAATATAAGTGATCTTTGTACCATAGTGAATCATTTTTCCAGGTAAATGTATCTGAAGCATTAGAATCCTGCTGCAACCTTTGAATGAGAGTCCACACTTTTTTTTCATTCTTCCATTCATCCCTTGCTTCTATTATCCAATCGGGTTGGATGATAGAGATATCGAAGAGAAAGGCCTCAACATCTTCATCCTTTCTTGAGAGTGCACGTGCCACAACATTTTGCTTCCCCTTTTTATAGAGGATTTCAAAATCATAACCCAATATCTTGGTTACCCATTTTTGTTGTTCTTCTGAAGATAGTCTTTGTTCCAAGAAGTATTTAAGACTATCATGATCTGTTTTGACCTTGAAGTGCCTACCTATTAGGCAAGGACGCCATTTCTTCAATGCATGTAGTATTTCCATCATTTCCTTCTGATAAATGGGTTTGTGTAAGTCCTTTCCCTTGAGTGGTCGACTTTCAAAATCCAGGGGCCTTCCTTATTCCATTAGGACAACACCAATTCCATTTCCTGGGGCATCACATTCCACAATAAAGGTTTTTGTGAAGTCTGGAGTGGTCAAGATAGAATATTTACACATCACCTCTTTAAGTTATTCAAAAACGTTAGTTTCCTATGGAGTCCATGAAAATGAATCCTTCTTAGTTAGTGTCATTAAAGGTGTTGCTATTCTTCCATAGTTACGAACAAACTTGCGGTAGTAACCTGTCAAACCCAAAAATACTCGAAGATTCTTAAATGTTTTGGGAATCGGCCAATCCATCATGGCCTTAATCTTGTTAGGGTCTACCTTAACACCTTCATGGGACACAATATGACCCAAATACTCTACCTCCTTTACTCCAAAGAAACATTTGGATGGTTTGGCATATAGTTGTTTCTCCTTTAGTAGTTGTAGCACCTTGTCAACATCTCGCACATGATCCTCCCAAGACTTGCTATAGATTAGTAT
>ML805157.1:58440-88264 GCA_009831015.1 Picea engelmannii | reverse complement strand
ATAGATGTTAGGATTGGTCCTTCTAGTAGCCATAGCCATATTTTTACTTTCAACATTTCTTTCCACCTTAAATGCATTCTCCAATGATTTGGGTTCCTAAAGGCGAACCTCATGTTGAATGTTATCCTTTAAAGTTCCTATGATACATCAAACAAGTGCTCATCTGGAATATCAGTTACCTTTATATTCAATCTTTGGAAGTTCTCAATGTGCTCAGTAACTGGACCTGTTTGCTTGAGATTTATCAATTGGCTAAAGAAGGTATTGCTCTTTGTATCCTCATAGTGTGCTATCATTTCTTCTGTGAAAATCATCCAAGTGACGAGTGATTTGTGAGAACAAAGCCATAGATACCATACAAATTGATTAGGTTCTAAATGTAAAGAAGCAATTCGTACCTTTTGTGTATGTGACACATTATGGAGATCAAAGAATTGCTCCATCTGAAGTATCCATGTGATTGAATCCTTTCCATCAAACTTCCTCATATCAATCTTAGGTACGTGGTTGGTCTTCAAACCAAAGTTGGAGTTTCTCCATTCTTGATTCACCTTCCTTGTGTCCTCATCATGAATTTCATGTGATGCATTTTCACTTTCAGGTGTCTTCTCTGTTACAAAATTTTTCAATACTTCCATGATCTCCCCTTTTAAAGCATCCATCTTAGTATCCAACTTAGCTTCCATTGAATCCATCATCTCTTGTAGTTCATATTTTGTTACTATCTTCTTCTGTAAATCATTTATGTCCCTACGAATTTATTCACCTTCATCAAGAGTCCAATTAGGATTTTCTGGAGGCTTAGTTGGTGTAGAGGTTCCCTTTTTGGGTGGCATGTTGGCCAGGTATCACTTTTGAACTTTGATTTTGAGCTGGTTCTGCTAGACAATATTTCTTCTCTTGTATCTCCCAAGTTTCAGCCCTTCTATGTATGAAAATTTATTTTATGTAGTTCTCTGATATTTATTCTCTGCAATGCCACAGGTCTGATCAAAATTGGATGTGCCAAGTGGAATTTAGGATAAGTTCCCCACAACTTGTCGATTTTTGGCCTTTGCATGAGATCTCACTTTTATAGCATGCCCCACCCAAAATAATTGATATAAAATTCTAAAACTCACACCATAAATACTACAGACTGACCACAATCCAATGAAACTAGTCCCACTCAATTTGGATACTCTAGGAAGAAGTTATGATTGTTTTACCTGGAACACGTTCTTGATACTAGTCAATAGGACTAGTTAGATACCCTATATTACACAAGGTGTATCTAGAAATTTAAGATGACCCAGAAGCTAAAATTTTTACCACAAATATATTTCTAATTTCTATAAATATCCTCCGTAGTTTACAGTCTGAAATGTTACAGAAACGTTTTTATAGTGAAAATTCTGCAATGACTCAGTTCATGATGATTCCAGAACCCTATCTTGTATAGGATATATCTTCGAAAGTATAAGGCCTCAAAAGATGAATTTTGAACCCAATGTAACCTGATTTTTCTACTAAATATCCTCCAAGTCGTTCCTTTTGAAACATTGTAGAAAACAATTTATAGTGAAAATTCCAAGGTGTCTCAGATGTAGCAGCGAAACCCCAAGACCTTGAGCTTTGATACCATATGTAAAGAACCAAACATCAATATAGCATAGAAAAACCTTAGAAAAAGTAGTCAATGCCTTGAAAAAGAGATAATTTCAGATAATAATCCTCTTCGAGGGGGCAACCTCCTTTTATCCCACTTAAATGTTCAAGTACAAGATGATTCAAAATGAAAATGTCTCCTTGGTATATATATGAGACTAGGAGGTATAATTACAACTAATGGCCTAAAGCCGACATAAATAAAATAACATTAATAATATAATATGCCCCAATTAAGGGGTAATGAGGCAATATTAGGGCTTAACATTCAACACTTAATTCATCCCACCATAACGTTCCATGTCCTTTCAACCTAGTCACAACATGATTCACTTTCTTTTCATCGTCAATATCCACATAATCAAAGTTATTTTCTAAATAACTTACCCATTCAAGAAGTTATTCTACATTTAAATTACCCTCATAGGTTGGGACCTGTATTTTCTCTCTAGTTCCCAGCTTGACAAAAACTCTTAGCAATCGCTCCTCTCTTGCTTGTTCTCCTGCAACTTATTAAGATTTTACATCTTCATTTTCACTTTCAATGATGTCACCAACATCAGGTGCTCTTCTCTGCACTCTCTCCATGGTATCTGACCTTGCACACAGTTGTCTCATCTACTCTTCCATGGCTTCATTTTTCACTAGTCTGTTTATCTGTCTGCTTGGTGGCATGATTCCAAGTTTTCTCCTTTATACCTTTTCCTGTTGTCTACAGAGAAAATTAGTTCTCTCATACCACTTGAATCAAGCCCCCACCATGTCCTAGAGCTCTCACAACCTCCTGGTCTAGGATCATTCACATTATGGATACAAGTCAGCTCTCAGGCTCTTGTTGAGTCCTCAAATTCTTATTCCACAAGAATGTTCTCCTTACCTTGCACACAAATTCAATTTCAAGAGGGTATATTTATCCATGCAGAGAAATTTATGTGACCTTGGGCCAAGTTTGTGGGTTGATACCCTTTAACGGTGCGGACTATGACACTTCAAGACTTCAACCTTCGGTAGTTCTGACAATAATACATGACGTTCTTGCCAAAGGCTGAAGTAGTGGATGACCAAACAAAAGGAAGGATCGATGGTCCTCAATTTATTCCGAGATATATGACTTATAGATGTTTCTATCCTATGCACTTTGAGATATTTACCTGCTCCTCGAATTCAAAAACTTTGAATAGATATATTAGATGGTTGGTGATTGCCTCATATCAATAGTGGATCTGTTCTCTGCACTTCAAGATTCAGAACCTTCCAAAAATAAACACATCTGATCCTATGGAGTGTCGAATTGGAAATATCATGAAGGGAGTAATCAATGGTTCACCTACCCTTCTAAAAGGATGGTTGGGACCTACTTCAGACTCCGGGAGTTCTCAATCCAAAAAAAATTACACCTTTGTTTCTCCGAGGTACCAAATATGCAAACTTAGAGATCCGCTGACACATGGCTCTTCACGTTGATGGTTAAGATTTGTTCTAGACTTCAGAACTTTGGGAATCTTGCACGCTTCCACAATCACACTCTAACTCTTCGGGATAGTTGGTCTTTCGAACTACTCTAGATCTCTGGACATGTGTCCCCAAAATCAGATGGTCCATATTTTCTCAGGTTCTCGGGACTTCGAGAAAATTGTCTCCTTTGCACACACCTCATGTAAACCTCTGAATACTTGAAGTCCAAAGGACTTCAGGGGTTAACATCAACGCTACTTTCCTATATCTGATGACTAGGAAATATTTTCTCCTCCTCGGTCAGATCTCGTCCACTTGACCTCTGCAGTGAAATGCTTCTTCCCTTAAAAGATTTTTTTCTCTTTCTCCTGATATTTAACACTCAAATGATTTGGGTCTTCTACGCACACCTTTTCTCTTCTGAAAACTTGACACTTGAATATTTCTGTAAAATCTTTCCATGCACTCCTTACATTCATTTCCTTGAGACTCTTCAACACTTGACTAAGTGCTGGCCTTATGCACGCCTTGCAAGGTTCTTCTTGAGATCCATAATTAGATGCGTATATGTGCACACCTTGAATTCACCCTGCACAATTTCATGTTATCTCTTTTGAGCTTATGAGTCTGAAAATGACTCTTCCTTCATACTCATTGCATCGCTAAAGTGCACTCCCTGCACTAGTGCTTCATAAGAGAAACAATTTAAACCCACAAAACACTACAAGTTCATTCAATTAACCATGGAATGCATACACAGGAATATAAAATAGAAAAATAAAATAACATGACAATACATTAACGAGACTCTGAGTTTTATCTCGAGAAAGATCAGGAGAGATAAAGTTGTCCTCATACCAACATAAGTGCAAGTAGAACACAGAGCTGAGAAAGCTGTGTGCAGGAAGGTTGAAGTCTTAGACTTTTTTCCAACCAGGTGAGTGGTTGAAGAACTGTTGTCGCAAGGAGTGCACAGAGTTGGAAGATTTTAGATAATCAGAGATTATCGTGAAGGCCACAAGAAGTGCCTGTGAGAGTCCTTTATAATCTTTGAGTTTGTAGAAATATTCAACCTCATGAAAGATAGAGACTTGGAAATTTCAAAGGAAGGACAAGGTTCAAAGTCACCTCGCAGAAACCAAGCTCAAGAGGAAGGACGCCAAGTTATTTAGCCAGGAGTCTTTGAGAATTTGAACGGACGATTGCGTTTCTCAGAGGAAGAAGTGCAAATATATATGGATTGTTGGATCTAGTGGATCAGTGGGGAGGTTAAGACTGAGTATCTTTCAACACTCACAATATCGAAAGGATTAATAGCCATCAGATCTAAATCAATGAGAGTTGTTGATTTGGTGCTTGAGATATCGACTTTTCAAAATTTAGAAGTGTGGATGAAGATGCTTTTGGGAATCCCTGATACACGAAATCTTGACGTGATCTAGACCATCAAATCTTGGGAGGTTTAGGACCATTGATATGTGGAGAGGAAGTCACGATTTCAGACTTCGAGAAAAGGAGAAGAGTTGCATCATGAACTCGTAAGTCACGAAATCCTGACGTGCTTAGAGGTGTGACCCTAGGACTTGACTGGAAGTCATATGGTGGAAGCATAAGGGAGGATCTAGTGGACCGTTATCCCTTTTCGGGGTTTTGGGAATTGATGGAATCAGAGGGGGGGGCTCACAATAGAAATTTCGAAGTCGGGAAATCCAAAACACCTTTTCAAGTTAAGTCAGTGGTCACACGAGTGGTCATGTAGAGTAGGGGTTCACACCTAGTGCTTGTTTGCACAGGCATAAATTATAGAAGGACATGTGGTATTATATGCATTTAAGGTTCTAGTGGGAACTAAATATCCATTTCGGCTCAGGGAATAGGAAAATCCAAAGACCGGGACGTCGCGCAGACCCTGCTGAAGTAGGGGTATTGTGTTAAGGGTGTAAGGCAATCTTTGACGAAGTGTAATGTTAAGGCCCTTCTTTATGTGAAATCACTGGTTCTAAATCTCAACTTACTTTGTGTGTGGCTTATGGGGCCTGGTGGACACCCTTATGGGCCTTGGTGGACACACCTATAGGCCTAACTATTTGTTGATTCAACGAATGACCAAAAAAATTAGTTTTTTTAACTTATTTTAAAATTTAAAATTGAATAATTTTTTTAAACATACTTCAAAATTTAAATGATAATACATTTTTGATTATATTTTATTTATTTTAAATATGTTTTTTCTATTACAACTTTTGGCTACTTTCCACTTTATGTGAAACTTATATCACAATTAAATAAATTTAACAATCAATAAAAAATTGAATAATTTCATATTTATATGTTATATGATGATGATGATGATGATGATGATGATTAACGTCCACTATGACCGAATTGGTCTATTAGACCTTAAGAGGGTAAGTTATTACCTGTGATTCCTTAAAAAAAAAAAATTGTGTGTAATAGCCGAATTAAATAAACAACATTTAATTTAGAACAGAGCAGTAAAATTTAAGAGTTACTTCATTTAGCACATTCGCAATCAAATTCTTCATAGTAATAAAATTTAATAACAAAGTAATACAAAAACAATGCATAATTCTTGGTAAATACCTGAACCTGATGCTATTATTCTCTGTTTGCCCGCCGCTTGCTTCCTTCCCACTTCTTCAAAACACTACCCAAAACCGTCCTCCCTGCCAACTAGGTAGCTCCCTAGCCCCAGGATATCAACGGATATCCTGGCCCTCCGTGCCCAAAACCCCCAGCAACTCTGGTGCACTGTATCAATACCAGTCATGAATTTTCCCTTCTCTCTGCAATACTCCCAACTCCCAAAATCCATCCCCAACTCCCATAGAATAATCCTCCCCTCCAACTCCTTTCCCCCCCTTATCCCTCCTTCATCGACTCCTCTGCCTCTTTTACTCCCTACCTAAATCATTTATTACTTCTTATCCCTTCCCGTTAATGCCCCTTATCCCCTCCTTTAATATTTTATCCTCTCGGGATTAATAGGTTATCCCTTTTTGGGTACGTAACCTTTTTATAATATATATTATTAATCTATTAAATCTTTTACTCAAGTTATTAAATGTAATTTGTAGTTAAATTATTAATTAATTAATCACAATTATATCCTTTAATTAATTAATAACTCACTTAATTAATATCATTAAATCATCTTTGTTTAATTAATACCTTGTTAACCCAATTAATCCACTAATTAGTTTTACTTATAATTTCTTAAACAGTTATCCAACTAGGGTCATTACATTGTGCTCAAAAAATAGTGTGACAACTATTTTGAAAATAAGATCTAATATGGGTATAAGATGGACAATCTAAAAGAAAGTGTTTTTCATATTCAACCTGGTTAGTATCACAAAGGTTACACACTCTTTCATCCCATGACGTTTTAGGAATTGACCAATGCCCAATTTCACTATGGAGCTCGTGAGAATTTGTTCTTATCTTAGCAATGCTTATTTTTTTCTTTACGCTTGGGAAAATAGATAGATAATTTTGATATTCTAGATTATGGTTGATTACATCATTATAATACCTTAATTTTCTTTTTTCCTCTAACTCTTTATCACACCACATTTTCTCCTTAAATTTTGATTTGACGATTTTTTAAATAGTATCTTTATTCTACAAAATGATTTCTTCCATGATTCCCCAATAGTTTAGCCAATACTAGGCATCTTTATGCCATCCTCGCTTGAGTCTATGGTGGTTATGAATCGATTTTGAAGCAATTTTAGGAAGTCTCTTGCCTTCCATTTTTTTTAACTTGTTCTTATACATTAGGTATCTAGTCATAGTCATGCTCTCAATGAGGGAGAGTCTTGTTTCTAAGAGGAGGATGGGATAGGGCATATTTCTTTTAATTTTGAGATTATAGGTTATAAAATTATTTTGTATTTTCTCTATATTTCTCCAGGATTCACGAGAGCTACTACATCCCCATACTTCACATCCATAAATAATAACAGGTGTAACAAGAGTCTCAAATAGGAGTTTCATCTTATCCCAACTGAAAATATCAGTTGATTTACAATTGTTTTCAAGCCCATAATAAGATTTCCATCCCCCAATACTCATTTTCTCAATGTTATAATTCCAATTGAGATTGTGGTGAATATCAATTCCAAGATATTTGTATGAATTCACTTCCTCAAATTTTTTGTTGTCATATACAAAGGTATCATAAGTGATCTTATTGGATTTAATAATCATGACCTTAGTCGTATGAGTATTAACAATCATACTTTAGGATTCTTAGTTGGTTTTCAAGATCACGGGGACTCATTTCCATAAGAACGATATCATTAGCATAAATACAAAGATTGATGACTATACCAATGAGAGTAGGGCCAACACAACCTTTTTTTTTCTAAACAATCTTCTAACTTGTCAATGTATATGCCAAAAAGGGTAGAGGACAAGGGACATCCTTGTTTGGCTCCAATATTGCAGTTAATCTCTTTTGACCATTCCTTAGTTTTTTTAAACTTATAAATAGCATTCTCATACATCCTTATTGCAACAACCCTCAACTTGAGAGGCACTTTTATCTCTTCCAACCCATTCCAAAGGTTTTTCCTACAAACCATGTCAATAGATTTTCTAAAGTCAACAAAACAACAACAAAAAATGGTTCTAGTATTGTAGAACTCTTGTGCAATGATCCTAAAGGTAACAACATGGTCCACCGTTGAATGATATTTCTGAAACCCGACCTAGCCTTTACCTCTTTTATAGTTACTTTGTTTCCAAAGGCTAATATTCTTTTCCAAAACAATTCCATAAAGCTTGGCTAAAATTGGTCTAATCATAATGGTCCTATAATTTGAGGGAATGTTTCTATCCCCATTTAAAAAAATAGGAACAATGATGCTTTGCGTCTAGGTTTTATGGAAGATTTGCTTGACTTCTAAATTGAAGAGCTTGTGTATGTGAGGGGTAAGGATAGATCCTATGAGTTTAAAATTTCAGCTTGGTAGCCTTCAACGTCCTTAGCTTTCCCATCTACAAGTTTCTTAGCCCTGAACTCTATGTCATCTAAAGAAAAAAATTATTCTTTTGTAGGGACAATAGGAATGGTGTCCATGGCATTAGGGAACACGTAAGTAATTTAAATCTAGGAATTCCAGTCCCTTAAGGGAATCCTATTATTTTCTTTAGTATTGTGGCTTGGAATTTGGCTCCAGAACTTCTTACGATCTAGATTATATAGTTGCGAAAGTTTCTCTTTCCTTTTATTGATATAGTTCATTTTTCTTCTTTTAATTAGGGCTTTGTACGTATTGATCTTATCGAGTTTTAATGACTCCTTAGAAGCATCCCTAATGGATTTCCTAGCAATTTTACATTCTTTATCATACCAAGAGTTGGTCGTTCTATTATTCTTTTTATAGGAAACCTCGAAAGAGAACTTGTTAATAGAAGTGGAAAGGGTAGCTGTAAAATTATGATAGAGTTCTTCAATGTTGTCCTTATAAGTTAGGAGATTTAATTTACTATTTAAATTCTTTAAGAAAAGGTCAACTTTACTTTTGCCAAAGCGCGATTTCCTTTGATTATCATAATTCTCTTCAATGGCGCTCGTGTGAATTGAAAAGTTTAGAGTTAGGGTTAAAGGTTTATTATCACAGTTGGGCTCATAGTCATTTAAAAGGTCAAAAGTTGTTATTTGGTTGGAAACGAGAATTTCAGATATCATATAATATATGACACTACTACCCAGCCCATGAATACAAGTCGTCTAATTGGAGTTTGACCATTTCATCACTCTATTGCAAATTACTAAGGCTTGAGAACTGCAGAACTTGACTAGCTCAGTGCCAAACAAATTCTCAATTAAATCTTGAAAACTTCTTGTATATCTATAATTTCATTTTTTTTAATTTCAAATTACAATAATTATTTTATAATTAACATTAAATTACATAATTTCAATAAAATGAACATTAAAAAGTCCAATCCAATATCCATTGAGTTTTCATACCATCTCGCAAGTCCGATAAAAGTGCACTACACAAAGATTCTAAAACCTAGGAACTTTTCATGCATTGTTTTTCAATATATTTTTGTGTTTTCAATTTTATAAATAGTACATTATTCAATATTCTCTAAAATGGTAAATACAATTTGGCTTCATGATATTAGGATTCAAAGTTTAAAATCATATTTAATCTTAAAGAGGAATTATTGGGAAATAATTTGTTTTTATATTTATTATAATGTTTTTTTTTTCTATTTTTTATTAATTTTACATAGTATAAACAAAATTTATTTTTATATTTATTATAATGGATTTTTTAATCTTTTTATAAATTTAGCATAGAAACATTCTTACATAAAGATATTGTAGCGTTATTTTTTTCTATTTATACATTAAAAATAAAATTTTAATAATAAGATTTTTCAATTTCATTAAAAATAAGATTTTTCAATTTCACCAAAAATTTTAAAAGGATTTTGCTCATGATTAATTTTTTTTTTACATTTTAGCAATATGTATTTGAAGGCATGGGAAATCCTATAAAATTGAAATTTGTCTAATATATAAAAACGTCATAAATGATGTCTATGCTTATATTTTTCTTTTATCTATTAATTTTAGATATAGTCAAATTTCAAATTCACATGATTTATTTTTAATATATTTTAGTGATATATTTCACTCTCGTAAATTTTTAGGTTATTTGAATTGAAATGTGTCCGCCCCTTCTTTAATCTCAAGAACTCTATGAATCGCGGACAAGAATCTGGGAGACATCGTGGATAAGTGGCAGAAGCTATGTGACACGTCAAATCATCCGAGTTGAGGGACCAATGTTGCACTGTTGAATTCAATGATAAAGATCCAAGTAGTGATCAAAGATTGAAGCTTACAACAAAATAATATAATATGCTAGAGAATTTGTAATCTTTGTTAATTTCATTAAAATTTATGTCACGATTGCACAAACATATATTTAGATTTCCAAAATATTGGAGTTCCATTTTTATTAACAATTTTAGACTATGTCTGATTCAAGTGGATATTGGTGGTCATCCACATGTTCCAACTAATTTATTTTTTCAGTTTTTAGTTCAACACATTTTTCTATACTTATTTGTAATTGTGGGTTCTACACTTCCGGGGTTGTCTGGAGCTCTACACATCTTCTAGGTGGATATTGGTGACCTTCCACCTAATCCAACTGGATTATTTTGTATGTTTTTGTATCAACACATCTTGTTGTACTTCCAGGGTTGTTTTGGTGCCCTAAATAGTGTTATTTTGGCTCTCCACATTCAAATTCTAGACAAATTCAAAGTTTGACGATGTAATGCATAGTTCTCGAAAATACCTTTCCAACAGGCTATCATATGCCTAAAACAGAGATCGTATGCAAAAATTACGACCCCGGGAACTTAATATACTAACTTACCCAAACGAGGCCCACATGGCTTTTGGCGTTTCATCTCCTAGGGTTAGGTTTTTGGATATCTAGGGTTTTGACATTCTTGTTTAACATAAAAAGGCCTTTACAGCCTCATTGTAATCATCTTCTTGTGAATGAGCATAGCCATTACATCTCTTCTCAGAGATAAATATGCCACCATTCTAGCGAGTCTTGCACTCCGTATTTTTACAGTCTCTTTACAATTCTTTAATTAATAGAAATCAAGTATTGTTGTATTTTTATATTTATGAAAATTTTCTTGAGTAGCTCATTGTAATTTATTTGCTTTCATTTCATTTCGATCATAATCTGGATCAGTGGTATCAGAGAAGGCTGCTCTTGATCGTTTTTCAGTGCATGTCCCCGATGAGGTCCGAGTATAACCAATTGTGTCTCGAGTTTGTCTCTCTTAAGGAAAATCATTATTGCACACCTAAGAAACACTCGATGGCAGGAGAAAAGAAAAATGGTGGAGAAAAAGATTCTATTAACATGTTCCTTAAGAAAGCTCTCGCGCGACATAAGGACGAAATGATGAAGAATTTTGCACACATTCTTCAATGCCTGTCGATAGAAACAAGTGCATCTTCATCAAGATACGATTTTGAAGGAACTTCTCCCTTCAGTGTACAACTTGATTTTGATATTCCCATATTTGAAGGTCAGATAGATGCGGATGCCCCAAAAAAATGGTTAAATCTATTAGAAGATTATTTCTCTGTTCAAAATTTTTCCGATAGGGAAAATATCACCTTCGCACTCCTCAAGGCTCTCTTGCATGTCAAACATTAGTGGGAAACTTACTGGGAGTAAAGTTCCATAGAGGAGTCTAGAATATATCAGGTCGAGCCCACTTGGTATTTTTTTGTGGATGTGGTCAAAGGACAATACTATCATGTTGATAACTATGAAGACTAGTACATCAGATGGACCACACTGTGGCAAGAGAAGAGCCAAACAATGTCGGAGTTCATAAATACTTTCCATACCTTGCACACTAAGCTGGGTATCAAAGACTCCGAGTGGCATTTGGTTCCAAAATACCGTGGGGCTCTACATAGGTACATACAAACCAAAATGGATTTCCTAAACATCCCATCATTGGGAGATTCCTACCCATATGCTCTCAAAATCGAGCATAAATTTAGGCACCATAACAAATGGGAATTTAGGTCTGTAAATATGCAACAACCAAAACACGGTAAATACGGCTCTAACCAACAACCTCTAGAAAACCATTCCAATACACAAGAAAGAAAGGGTAAAGTAAAGATGAAGAATGACACTAGGAAGTGGTGTGAGTTCCACAAAATCCCCTGGTATAACACCGATGAATGTCGCTCAAAACAATCATTGGTGGTTGAGTTCAAAGACATGGAGACAAACATTTATTCAGAATTCGATCTAGAAAATATTGAAAATGGACAGATCATCGATGAATACCCCACTTTGACTGTTGCGACAACAACGATTCAACCAAAACAATCAGTAGATCTAGAAGAGGGGGAGCGCCTCTTCCATTCATAGATGTGGGTGAAGGGGACCCAGTTTCATTTCATTATTGATAATGACAGCTAGAAGAATCTCATCTCATATAAGGTTGTCATATAGTTGGGGTTGTTGACAACACCACACCCGTAGCCATACAACATTGGGTGGATTCACCAGGGACGAGATCTTTCTGTTAGCCAACAGTGTCGCTTGTCCTATGGCATCCAATCCTTCAAGGATGAGGTAGTTTGTGATGTTTCTCATGTTAATTTATGTGATGTATTTTTGGGCCAACCATATATGTGAGGATGTCATGTTGTCTATGATTCTAGACCCCATAGTGTCATTATTACTCTAGGAGGTCATCTCTATCGGATACTAGATGTAGTTCTGACTACTGCTCCACCAAAACAATGTCGCAAGGTAATCTATCATACTGCAAAAGTCATCCTCTTCATAGTCTATTCAAAGGATGCATAAAATACCACTATAACCACCGTGTTGACAATTAAAATTGCAACGAGGATTTAGCCCGCAAAGTATTTCTTGAGCCTATTAACTATAAGCCAATAACATATATAATACTAGTAGGTGGGACCCCCTTGTAGATTGGGAGATTGGATCTGGTTCTTATTCCATTTTTATGCTATTGTTCGACATTGCTTACAAGTTTGAGCATGATTGATGATCGATGTTGGTTCTATTTGCGACAAATGGATGATGGGTAGTGCATGATTGTTCTGTTGGTATAGGCTCTAATGTTATGTTGAAATGACTTATAATGTCCATTGTTACCTTTCCATTTACTCCTTGAATTATTACTTGTGCCACCTGCAAAATATAGATGTTAGTAACCACAAATAAGAAAGATTGAAAAGGAAGAAGAGTAATTGAAAAGAAAGAAGGCAATGTGAACAAAACTCACAAAAGGTGAACTATGCTACTATGTTATACGATGTTGCACTATACATTTAGAGTTAAAGGAAATGGTATTAATCCAACCTAACAATGAAAATGGCTATGGAATATATTGAGTCATGTAAATGCATGTGATATGAGTTATATTATGGTAGGAAGTGGTAAAATGTGACATAGGGTGGTTCTTCTAGAAAACAATGGATGTTGGTTTCGATGCATGGTTTAATTGAATGAATTAATGGATTAGTGGGTTGGCGTGTACTAATAAATTGAATGATTGAAGGTTGAAGGTGATGTAAATTTACTACACGTCACCCCATACCACTTCCACTGGCCATCACCTTGGATATTGTTCAACTGTGTTCATTGTGGTTAACTTCGATTTTCAAGCAGAGGGAGAACTACTCAGCAAAGCTCGTGTTTTTAAGGATTTTGTGGTTATAGGTATGACTTTTCTCCATTCATGAACCCGCTCTGGTTATGAAATAGATGTTTTCTTGGTGATGTATGGGTCTGTTCTTTTCTTAATATTGGCAACTGTGAAAAATTGGGATAATTTTCTGGAATGAATGGTTGGTATGGTTTTCATTGAAATAATGTTTCAAGTCATAGTGTTGTTGATCGTTCTGAGTGTTAGAAGCCATGAAGGCTCTTTGTCCTTCTTATTGGTATGGGATTAAGGGTTTTCATTCAATTCAGATTGGTAGGATGTCTCCAAGCATTCTTATCACCATATCCAGTTATTGTTGTTATGGGGTTTACTGGGTTTGAAACACTTTGTATCCCTATGTGTTGTTTCACTTGGGTATGGGTTCGTTCATGTTACTGGTGTTCTCATAAAGGGTTATGATAGTCTTTATGCCAAAGGGCTTGCATAAGGATGATTGTTATTTCTAGGCTCTGTCCTATCTCAACATTCTTAAGTTGATTGGGAAAACCACGAGGTTTATTCCTTGCATGTTCTAAGTATTATTACAGGGCCAAAATAAGGCATTGTTCCTTTGTTCATAGTCTCTCCTATCATGAAAATTGTCACCCTGTCTGTGATGTTATTGGTGGTATACCCTGTGTGTGCACCGTTGGTATCAGAGGTTCGCACCCAATGTTGGGGGTAGACTTCAGTCTCCCTGTGTTGCTCCACAAAGCAAACCCTTGATTTATCAAGACTAGTTTTTTATAGAGGGGCCATTATGTCCTGTTGGGTATGTTGTTGATTGTTATGAGTTGGTGGTCTATTATAGACAGTGTCGATCGTTGGTTTGTCCCTATGGATTATGTTGACAGTGGTGTTAGTTTCGGCATTTAGTCACTACATTGGTTATTATGACATTCGAATTATTAACTCAACATTAGTTATAATCGATTAATTCACAACGATGATTCATGCGTGGTGCATTTAATTGTGTGGGCTTCCTACAACATGTTAGGTTGAGTTGATGGTTGTTGTGACTGTGTGTTTTAAATTTCCAAATGGGAATATTGAAATTGTGGTGATTATGGTATGGCCATCTACTATATATGCTTTGGATATTATTGATTGTGCCATCAGAGATGGTCACGGGTTTTTAAACAAAACGGTTTTGTTGAAAATTTGATCACTTTATGAGATGTTATCAGGCTTACTGTTGTTACCTCGTTATATTGATTGATAGCCCAACATTGTGGATGTTTAGTTTTAGAATGATTGGACCTGTACATAAATGATCTGCGTTTTGTCGAATGGTTTGTGTATTCCAAGCATGGTATGAATTAAAATGGTGATTGTTGTCTGTGTGTTTAAATGGAAAGTCAAGATCTTTGCAATTAAAATATTGATGGTTGTATTTGGTTGTCCATTGTGTGCGTTGATGAATATCATCCATCGTCGTAGAGATAGACATGGGCTCTGTGAAAATATAACATCATTACAATTTAATTATTAAATGTATTAAGGGACAAAATCGGGCACGACTTTTAATTCTGTGTTTGATGATTGAAATAATTCGTGGGAAGTGGTTGAAGAGTTGATGCCGAACAAAGTGGAAATAAGTGACAGTGTATTCAGTTGAGAATTGTTTTAAAATATTAAATGGACAATGAGAAGAAACATAGCTTTTCTATAGGTTTTTGAGGGATGCATGTTGTTTTGTTTGGTGAGACCGTGTTAAAATTTGATTACAAATAGCGAGCATGTCATTGCACAAAATTAATTGAATTACACACAGTAGTTTTCATTTCATCACACTGTTTATTTCGTTGGTGTTATTTCCTTTTACAGAATGGTTTTATCTATTGCTTAATTAGTTTTATGAATATTATTCAGCCTCTTTCCCTACCATTATTTCACTTTTCACTAATTACAACCCCATCACCTTACCACATTCACTTTTCACTCCCTGTTCTAAAATTTAATTACAGTCAAGAAGAATTCTCTATTGAAGCAGTTTGAAATCATAGTTTCTTGGTTGGATCACAATGATATTTTCTTTCGTTTGCATTACAGTTGATTGTTTGTTTCCTTTGAGAAGTAATCATGTTTCTTTTCCCTCGCATTTTATCATGTTTCACTCAATAAAAACCCCTCACATATCGCAGGACCTTTGTTCACCCCCTTCTCATCGACAATGGTTAAACATTTTTGTATGGATTGGATTGCATGAGTCTGATATGCTGCTGAGCCAAAATGTATTTCATATTTTTAACAAGTTTTCATGTATGGTTGTTAAAGGGACTATTTTCTAATCAATTATGCATAGAGGAATGATCTCTTCAAGAAAAAGGCTAAAAACTGAGGCCCATCATGCCCCTGACAAAGGGAAAGACACTACTGCCCCTTCCTCACCTTGAAATGATTCTGATAAATCTGTTTCCTCCCACATGCATCTGAAGGATGAACTCTCTCCTATGATCAGCGAGATTAAGCCTAAAGGCTCGACACAACCTAAGAAAAATTCAGAAATATTAAAAGGTGATAGCAACAACAAGGGAAAGATGGTCTCACGGGCTGGAAGATATTTTTTTTGAGTTTTATTTTATTTATTGTTGATGACAATTGACTTCAGAAGTTTTGGACAACATGTTTTCTTTTGATATATGAGTAATATATTTTTTGAAAATAACTTCAAATATCAATGAAATAAATAGTCAAATGTGAATGTGATGATGGGAGTCACAAGGAGAGGTGTTTTTCTTAATTAACTAGTTATGTTATGATTGTTAAGAGATAAGGGGATTCACAAGTGGTCCCACCTACTAGTTATTATTTATTTAAAACCCTTATTATAATTTATTACTTTTCCCCCCTAACTAAAAGGTTGGTTGAGTTTTTAGTTAACTTAACTAAGGAGGTAGTTAAACTACTTCAACCAATTCTAATTTGCTTACGGGAAAAAGGAAAGGGAGGAACAAGAGGAGGATAGAAGAAGAAGAATACTAAGGTTTTCTCTTTGATTTTATGTTGAGATGGTTCAATTTTCATTCATTCCTTAATTTATCACAAGCCTAATTCTTTTTTCTGATGGCAGGGTCTTATTGTAGATAGCAATATTCAGGGTTGAATTACATCATTCAAACACTTGTTTTTCAGAGGTGTCGATCTATCTTTGATAGTCTATGTAGAATTTTATGTTTGTGAATTAGTTTGCATGACCAACAAAGGCGATTGTGCAGAGTCGAGTGGGAAGCAATTTGTGGCAATCTGATCTAGCTTTTAGAGTTCAGTTTTGAATTTCTGTCAGAGCTCCTTTTGTATGTTCCATCAGGGATGTCTAAGTTTGAATTTGGTCCAAAACTTCTTCACGAAATTTTGTAAAGAGAATGACTCTATGGTGAATTTGAATGAAATAAAGGATTGTTTTATGTCTCACATTTCTTGATTATCATCTTGGTGTCTTTGCTTCTGTCTTTACATTTATTTCAGGAGCTGTTATATTTAGAAAATCATATAAATAATGAATTCTCCAGCAAGCTTTTATTTATAAAAAGACTATCCTAAGCACTTGTAATCAATACTTTTGAGTTAGGATATTAATTTTGATGCCTATAAACATAGGGTGACATTCCTGTCTCTTTTTCTTTATCCAAGAAGACTTTGAAAATGCTTGAGTAAGATCATTTCATATCTTTTCCTTGACACACTGCAACGTCAACACCTTCTATCCAGCAAAAACAGTTTATCAAAGAGAAAGAAGATATTTTTTCTTCACCTACAATGGTGCATACACAATTACCCATCATTCCTAGAGACAACAGGTTGGTGGATCATATTCAACCCCAATAAAAACTGATTTGTGACAGTCTTCCACAAACCAGGCAACACAACTTCTCCAACAAAGCATGCAACTCACCAAGGTTCAGATTCAAAACATGCTTTCCCCTCTTCCCTAGGCACTCAATACAATCGATACCATTTCTTAGTAAGGGGGAAGGATTGATCCAGGTGGATATAGGTGGCCACCCACCTGTTCCAACTAGCTCCTTTTGCCAGTTTTTAGTTCAACATGTTCTTTTGTACTTCTTTGTAATTATGGGTTCTACACTTTTGGGGATGTATGGAGCCATACACATCTTACAGGTGAATTGATCCAGGTGGATATTGGTGGCCACGCGCCTATTCCACTTGGACCCACACCATTGTTTCTTTCATTTTTTTAGTTTCCTTAATTGTAGCACAATTTACTACTTTTAGCATTTTTTCAGGTCATGAACTTCCAAAGCCGTTTTGAGGCCCTAAACAACAGTTTTTGGGAATGAATGCTTCGACGAATATGAGTACAATCCGAACTCGATATTCACTATCAACAATGTAGTCCTCAGATATATATTTCAAATGATGTATCATGTGTGTCAAATGGAGATAGTATGCCAAAGTTACGACCCTAGGAAATTGATGTACCAATTTACCCCAATGGGGCCCATATTCTGGCATTTCATCTCATAGGGTTAGGTTTTTGTATTTTTAGGGTTTTCCATTGTTTCTCAATAATATATAGGCCTTTGAGCCTCATTGTAATAGAGATTTCATAGGCCAGTAGCCGCCACATATCTTCTCAAAGATAAGCTACCAGCGCCCGAGCTATTTTATTTCCATCTATCTGTAAGCATATTTAAGTCATTTGTTGTTAATGAAATGAAGTTTTACTTCCGCTTCATATCTTCATTTATGTGTATTTCTATATCTCATTGTGTTCTTGCATAAATTTGAATAAGTGGTATCAGAGAAGTCTGCTCTTTCTTGATCCTTCTTTGCCTGTCCCCAACGAAATTGGGGTATAAGGAGTTAGGGCTTGGTCTAGTTGAACCATTGCAAGATCAGTCTCACAAACCCCGATGACCGCCCATGGGGGATGAAAATAAATATGAGGGAGTAATATATCCTATCAAATTATTTCTTGAGGAGGCCCTCGAGAAACAACAAAATGCGATGATGGACAACTTTGCCAAGATCCTTCAACAGCTGCCCACTGGCAGCGCATCTACATCCAACAACCACTCTGGAGGCTCCACCCCTTTTAAGGTACAAGTAAACTTTGAAATTCCCATATTTGAGGACCAAATAGATGCAAATGGTGTTGATAGATGGTTGAATCTTCTAGAAGGATATTTCTCGGTTCATGACTTTTCCGATCGAGAAAGGATTATTTTTGCACTCCTTAAAGTCGCCCCCCATGTCAAGGACTAGTGGGAAACCTACTGGGACAAAAAAAGAGAGGGGGAACCCTCTCTTTTCTCAGTCGTACCCAATTAGAATTATTTCCAAGACTCCATCAAGGAACAATATTATCCCATGGGGAGCTATGAGGACAAATACATACAATGGACTATGCCATGGCAACAAAGAGACCAAGATGTGCATGAGCTAATGAATCTGTTCCATACCCTATGCACAAAGTTGGGTATCAAAGATTCAGAGAAACATTTGGTGTTAAAGTACCATAGTTATCTTCATAGATACATTCAGGAGGAAATGGAGTTCCTCAACATCTCCTCGCTTGGTGCGACATACCAGTATGCTGTCAAGATTGAGTAGAAGTTCAAACAGAAGAAGCAAGACTTTGGGTCTGTGAATCAGAAGCAAGGGAAAGGTACCCCCAAACCGTCAAACAAAGGACTAAGGAAATGTGGGGTGACCCAGGACAACCCTCTAAAGCCACAAACAAAGAACAACATCACAAAGCCAAAAAAAGACACGAGGAAGTTGTGTGAGTTCTGTAAGATCTCCACTCACAACACAAGTGAGTGTCGGGCCAAGAAGTCACTAGTAGCCGAGTTGAAGGATTTTGAATCAGATGCAGGCTTCAACATTGAATCAGAACCCGACAAGGGGAATGATAGGGGGAATCATATTATTGATGTGGAGCTTGATGCCACCATTGCCACCACGAAGATCCAGAAGAAGGAATCAAAAGATCCAGAGGAGGCAGAATGTCTCTTCCATTCCCAGATGTGGGTAAAGGGTTCCCCATTGCAATTCATTGTCGACATTGGGAGCTAGAAGAACCTCATATCAGTAGAGGTCATGAAATGACTAGGCTTTCCAACCACAACACACCCACAGCCATACACCATCAGGTGGTTGCACAAAGGATGGGACCTCCACGTAAGCCAACAATGTCACCTTCCCTACATCATCAAGCCTTTCACAGATGAGGTATTATGTGAAATTTCTCCTCTTGATGTTTCTGATGTATTATTAGGCCAACCATACTTGTGGAAGAGACATGTTGTGTATGAGTCCAGGCCTCGTGTTGTTATTATTACTTTGGAAAATAAGTTGTACAGGATACCGGAAATAGCACCGCCTACAACCATCTCTTTTGTTACTGCAAAACAATCCAACAAGCTCATTTCCAAAACTAGGAAATTTGTTTTCCTGATGATCCATCCTCAAGGAAAGAAGAAGACTGTGGCCATGACGTCCAGACAGGGCCCCTCTGCACAACAAAAGCATATGGATAAGGTCGTGGAGGATTATGAGAACATCTTCACCTCCCCCTCAGGGGTGCCTCTACACTGTTAGGTCAAGCAACCCATCGATCTGACCCCAGGTGCGTCATTTCCCAATGGACCAATCTATCGATGCTTTGTCTTAGAGAATGATGAAATCAAGAGGCAGATTTAGGACTTGTTGTAGAAAGTTCACACCTGAACGATTTCATCACCCTGTGGGAGCCCGATCATGCTGGTGCAGAAGAAATATGGGACTTGGAGACTCTGCATTGACTATCGAGCACTAAACAATATCACTGTCTGGAATAGGTACCCAATCCCATAGAGTGATGACCTTCTAGACCAACTCAACGGGGTGAAATATTTTAGCAAGATCGACTTAAAGTATGGGTATCACCAGGTACCAATCGAACCCTCTAATGTGTGGAAGACTGCCTTCAAATCCAAGGAGGGCCTTTTTGAATGGTCAATCATGCCTTTCGGGTTAACGAATTCCCCTGTAACCTTCATGAGACTAATGGATGACATCTTGTGACCATTCACCAACTCATTTGTAGTGGTGTACTTGGATGACATTCTGATCTTCATCTAGACTTGGGAAGAGAACCTCCACCACATCCCACAAGTCCTCCAAACACTGCGACAACACAAGTTGTGTGCCAATTTGGAGAAGTGCACTTTTGGCATGACCCAGGTTCACTATCTAGGATACATTATTGATGAACGGATGGTGCATGTGGATCTAGAAAAGATACAAGTCATTCAGGATTGGCTAGCCCCAACCACCCTAACAGAGTTCCACATCCTTTTGGGTCTTGCCAATTTCTACCACAGGTTTGTGTTGGGATTTTCTCATATCACTTGGCCCTTGATTCAAGTCACCAAGGGAGGAGCGAAAGAAAAATTATTTTGGTCTGAATGTCAACAGAAGGCGTTCGACGATTTGAACCATCGTCTCTGCTCTGCACCAATGCTCACATTACTAGACTTGCAACAACCATTTGATATTGAGATAGATGCTTGTGACTATTCTATTAGGGAAGTCCTTACTCAACAGGGGCATCCAGTGGCATATCACAGCGAGATACTTTCTAACACAGTCCAAAAGTATCCCACTTATGACAAGGAGATGTATTCCATTGTGCAGGCTTGTTGACAATGGAAGAATTACATTTTTGGAAAGGAAACGGTCATCCACATAGACCACCGACCCTTGCAGTTCATACAGACATGAGGGAAGTTTCAAAACGATCGCCATCAAAAGTGGTCCACATACCTGCAATAGTTTCATTTGAACATTAATTAAAAGAAATGAAGCACCAATAATGTTTCAAATTGCCTCAGCCGACCCCCTATCATGGCACTAACCATGGTGCTCAACTCTTTTGGGCATGAGACTTTCGATTCCTTGCTTCTCTACAAAAGTGATCTAGAATTTGGCTACACATACTGTTATCACTCCAGGAAACTCTCCTAGGCTGTAAGTCAGAGATGCCTGGTAACTCAATCTGTTTGGAAACTATTTTCTCAATAATAGGTGTCGGTTTTGGATCAAGATGAATATCTTTAATCTCTGGATTGTATTTCAAGATAGTCAAACTCTATTCATGCAACACAAGGCCTTCAAGAGCTATTGTCAGATAGGTTTGTATAACAAATGGATAATAAAACTAATCAGTTAACCAAAACATACATAAACAATATATATGATGGGTCAACAAACTATCCAAAGATGCTTATGATTCTTTCTTAACAATAAAAAGTAAGATGACAGTTACCATAGGATCATTAAATAGAGACAAAAGAACTAATTCCACTCATAAGTAGAGACAAAGATGAAAGAAGGTCTGACAGTAACAAATGAAAGAAACTTGCAGGCTGATATATTTCAGAATATGTCTTTCATACAATAGCAGTAAGATATAGAACTCAAAATCGAACCCTTAGTTCATCTTCTATCTTTATCTTTATATCCTTACAATGCAATTTTGAGATCCTAAAAGCATGGATCAGATATGCTAAAGATAGAAAGTCAAAATTCAGTTTGCAAAAGATAGGGAATGATCCTCAAAATGAGGTTAATCCCACATTTCATGGTTTTCATATCTTGTAGAGTCATTGTGCAGTGCAGAATAGCCTTCCAAGGCTAAGTGATGACTCTTCCAAGATATACAATTGGAATTTGTTGAGATGTGCAAAAAATCCAATTTGTTTCCACCAAAATAGGTGCCAAAACCAACTTGGCCACTTTTTCTAATCCTTATGCACCAAAAATGGATCTTGAAACTGAACATATAATTCATCATCCATCCATCATGAGTGTTTTCAAATGATTTGGATCGGAAAAACCTTGATCTGTGCAAAATTTATCTTCCAATGTCTAGTTACAGGTTTCGGTGGTTAACATAGAAGACTGCTGGGTGGATTAACTACCTAAAGCTTTGCTTTCGGTGGTTAATGAACAATCATTCTATTCGCCTAAACCACCGAAAAATTAGCTTTGTCAAAACTTCAAAATTTGCAAAAATGATTACCTTGATGCTTTGTTGAGTGTTTAAGGTATTTTGGACGATGCAGCTCCTCTTTGTGTAGATATTCAAACTTCAACTTGCTATGTGGAAGACTGTCATATATCTACCATGGTTGTAGCTAAGTTGGCTAGAGTTTCCAAACCTATTTTCTCCTGTGTTGGCGATTGAGAATCTTTTAATTTCAACCTCAGAATTCTAAGTTGCCTGTATAGCTTCATGTTCTTCCTTATCAACACCTTGTTCCTGTCTTTGATTTTATCATGCTTTTCTTTGAGACTTTGGTTCATGTTGAAAAGTTCTACATTTATTTTAGTCAAGTCTGTATTTTCCTTTTTAATAACTCTTTCTAAGACTTCCATTTCATAGACTTGTTGCAGGAGTTTATTGATTTTTCATGCCTTAGATGCTTTAGTCTTGCTTGAAGAAGATTTCTCCAATGGTGGACTGTGTGCCTCTGGGGAAGTTGGTGAGGGCAAGTTGGGACAATCTTTTGCAACTTGTCCAACTTGTTCATCACCTTCTGTCTCTGCTAACTCCTATTCTGGCTCTGAGTCACTATATGGTAAGTTTAAAGGGTTACTTCCTTCAGCAAGGTTCTTGGTCTGCTTACCCTCAAACTGCAACTTTATTTTGATTCTTTTTATTTTAACAGAAGATGATTCTATCGGTTCTCTTGGTGGTGAGATACCCTTTCGTTTTCTATGACTTCTTTTAGGAGTAATGGTCCTCTTAGTGGAAACTTTTTTACCCTTCTCCTCCTGTTGCCAATCAGTCTGGAATTCATTCCAGAAGAGGAAGTAGTTCAAATCTACCTGTCTTTTCTTCAATGACTCCTTGACAATGAGAGTAATGATTCCTTGATGAGACAATCTACTTTCCACCTTAGTGGGCTTGGCCTTGGCTTGCGTAGCCATTTTTGTGAGGGATTTTTGCAAGTAAAATGGTAAATTGATGGGAGATATCCCTATGAAGTGATTTAAAATATTGAAGTGGTAGAACATGAATCTGTTGTATCTACCTTCATAGGTGATATAGACAAATATTGCCTTCGGGAGAGATTTCCATTTAGGTTCCAGATAAGACATTGGTATGTCTTTTTTCCATGTAAGATCTTTGTGCAGAGGCTATAGGTAGGATCTAAATTCAATGTTTGAAGGTACAGTTGATTTGAACCAACAATCGTCTTTTCTGGGGAGACTAGTGAACTCAGCTATGGCTGCCTCATTTACCAGAAACTGCTCCTTTCTCAGTATTGTTGTTCTTCCATCATACGAGCTAGCAAAGGTTTCGGACACCTGTTGGTGAAAATCTGTCAGTTTTTCACAATACATATAGACTCCAGTTTCTTGAATAATTTGGCCACCTCAAGGTGAGCCTCAAGGTACCAAACTCCATCCAATTCAACCCTTAGAACTGGCCCTGCTTTCAGCATTTAGTAATTGTTGACCTGTACCTGTGATTTAGGGAAAATACTTCGTGACAGAGAGACAAAGACTCTATGATTTGGGGTGATAGGGAGTATGACTCAGAGAAACAAAAATAGGATAGGGTGACTCAGAGTTCTGATCGCAAAGTCGAATCACTAACCAAATTTAGGCAACAGACTAATTGAATATATGTCGAAAATGTTGAGTTTCGATGAGATATACAATTAAATTGAAACAGTATGGGATTTGAACTACCTGATTACTTGGATTCGCTTGATTGGTATGAAAATTGACTTGATAACGATCTACTGAACTTGAAATGCACTCGAAAATCACCACAAAAAATGGGATTATGGTCTTTGGAAATGAATTTTCTTGATGAAATCACGGGCTCAAGACTGTCACAATGACTGTCGGATTCAAATTGATAATAAAAGGAGATCAAATTAGAGATACTGAGGGGCTACGTGACTAATCATTTATGTTAGTCGGGAAACACGCATGAGTTTATGTGTCATTGTCGAGCCTTAATTTTGAAATGAAAAATGTAGTTAAAAGGACAACATGGTATCAATCTTCGGATAGATACAACAAGAACATGCATACCTTACCACCTCCATGGACCTCCAACTGGCTCATGCGAAAGCATGGGATTTTCATTTTTCCTGTTGAAATATTTTCAGTAGTTAACTGAGTTTTTTCTTTTCCCTCTTAAATACCGAGAACGAAGGCTTTCGGTGGTTAATGAGCGCATTCATCCTCGCCTAAACCACTGAAACCTGAGATTCTGTCTTTTTCCTGACCAAACCAAATCAAAAGTTCTTTCTAAGTTTATTGACAGAAAATAGACTCTTTAACCTACCTACAAAAATTTAGAAATAAATTTTGGACCACAATCTATCACCTAAAAAGAAAAATATCCACCAATTTATTTGAGGAGATAACACTGTCTCCTATTGGGGATGAACGCCTCCCTGTGAGGCTTCAAGAACCACAGAACCAATGCCTTTCCTGAAAGAGAAAACTAAAAATTATTGCTAGTGTTTCCATTGGGCATGGAGTTATTCTGTAAAAATAAAGACTAAAACTAAAATTACAATGACCAGGCTTCACAGCCTTAGACAAAATAGAGTTTCAGAGATCACCCATTGACTAGGCCACCGAACATTTCTTCACCTCCCAGATTCTCAAAAATGAATGTGTTGTTGTGCTATACTTGAGTTATCCTGAAAGTGTCGGTATACAAAGAATCAAACTTGTTCTATTTGCCTTTATCCTGTTTGAGAACGTCCCATTTCAGAACCCAATCACCAACCTGAAAATTATCCACCTTTTCCTTTTTGTCAAAAGTATCTTTGATCTTCTTTTGATGAGCCTCTAATCTGTCCATTAATTGTTCACGGGCCTGCTGGAGTTCCACCAAATCAAGCATTCTTCTTACCATATCATTTGACTTAGTTTTCTCTTCCTGAAAGAATCTTGGCACTGGTAAAATTAACTGAACATGAAAAATAGCATCAGTCCCATAGACCAATTTAGATGGAGAGGTTCCTATGGACTTTTTGATAGTTACTCTGTCTACCCACAAAGAAAATTTTAGTTTAGAATCCCAATTCTTTTTGTTCTCCTCTAACAGTTTTCTGATGATTTTGATTAAGCTTGTATTGGATGATTTGGTCAGGACATTACGTTTAGGGTAGTAGGGGCTCGAATGTACCAACTGGATGCCCATTGATTCACACATGTCGACCAATGCTTCTGCTTTGAAATATGTTTCATTATCTGTTACCAGACTTTTGGGACAACCGAATCTACTCAAGATATTTTCATAAAGAAACTTCATGACAACCTGGTGAGTGGCATTCCCGGTGGGAACTGCCTCTATCCATTTTATAAAATAATCTTTGGCTACTAAGATCCACTTATGTTTACCACTAGATGAAGGATTTATCTCACCTATAAAATCTAAACCCCACTGCTGAAAAGGTCCATTCACTACTATAGGTCTCAGGGGCAACGATTTTAGCTACTGTTTTCCTGTGAATCTTTGACAATTTTCAGAAGCTTAGACGAAGGAAGACACATATGAGAAAAGAAAAGGCCAATAGTATCTAGCCCTTAGAATTTTATGAATTGTGGTCTTCCAATAATGATGACCTCCACAAACACTTGAATGAAACTGATGTATAACTTCCACTAACTCTTGTTTGTCTAAACATCTGAGTAGTAAACCAACAGGGTCTTTCCAATATAACATATTATTGTAAATGCAAAATTTGATGGCTCTAAGCTTAAGGGCTCGAGCTTCAGTCATGCTGAGTTCAGGAGGAACATCTAGATTTTGTAAAAAATGTATAATACCTCAGTACCATTCACAAGAAGACAAATGCTCTGCCACCTGTTGATTTTTATGTTGCCCTTCTGCTACCACCTCCGTCTGCGAATTCGCTGAATTTTCCCGTATGAAATTTATGTCCAACAGCTCATGGTTTTCCTCCGTTAAAAGCTTAGCAAGGCCTTGGCCTTTTCCCAATTTGGTGGGCTTCACTTCAATGTTGAAATCGATCAACTTTGCAATCCATTTAGCTCTCTTTCCATCAATATCAGGTTGAGTCAAAACATCTTTCACGGAGGGTGAAGGAACATATGCAATGACTTTTGAGTGGAGGATATAAATTCTGAAAGCTTTTAAAGATTTTATGAGAGCATAGGCTTGTTTTTCAATAAGATCATACCTTAGTTCAGCATCTTTGAGTGTTTTGCTGAAGAAAGCAACTGGGTGATCCATATTGTCATCATCTTTCTGTAGCAGGACTATTTCCACTGTGTCATAAGAAGCAAAGGAAAAAATGTAGAAAATCTTTCTTTAATTCGGACTGATCAGAGTCGGGGATTCCATCATAGCCTGTTTGATATCCTGGAATTAATTCCTTGCATTGTCTTTCCATTTTATCTTAGACCCCTTTTTCAACATACATGTTATGTGTTTTACTATCTCGGAGAAATTTGGAAAAAATCTTCTAACAAAATTAATCTTACCGAGCAGCGATTGAATATCCTTTTTCGACCTTGGCAAGGACAACCTCTGAATTTCTTCCACCCGAGATGGATCAATTTTCACGCCTTCTGCTGAGACAATGTGGCCTGAGAGCTTGCCTTTCCTGAAAGAAAAATGGGAATTTTTGGGATTCAATGAAATTTCGAACTGCCTGCACTTCAGAAACACCCTTTTTAAATGCTTTAGATGCTCCTCGTGACTGCTAGAATAAAATATGATGTCTTCAAGATAGATGAGGAGAAACTTGTCCTTCTCACCCACGAAAGCTATGTCCATGGCCCTTTGAAATGTGGCCCCGAAATTCATTAATCTGAATGGCATTTTGGCGTACATAAAGGTACCCCGAGCAGTAGTAAACGCAGTATTCTCTTGGTCATCAGGATGGACAAAAATCTGGTTATAGCCGGAAAAACCATCTAAGAAAGAGATAACAGTAAATTCTTTGCAGAAAATGTCCCATTTTAGGTAGGGGATAGTTGTCTTTCTTAGAGCATCTATTTAGCTTTCTAAAATCCACACATAACCTGACCGCACCATTTTTCTTTCTCACCATTACTAGATTTTCAATCCATTTAGAGTATCTCAAAGGGATTATGATCTTAGCATCAAGAATCTTTTTTATTTCTCTTTCAATCACAGGCAAAAGAAGAGGACTGATAGGTATGAGCTTTTGTTTGAAAGGGATGGTGTCCTTTTCAAGTGGGATCTTATGTTGAATGATATCAGGGTCATAAGTCTTCAGATCACTATATTTCCAAGAAAAAACATCTGACAATTCTTTCAAAATGCTGCAATATTGAGACTTTTGATCATCATTCAATTCAGAGGATAGATTTATGAATTTAGGCTGGATTTCGCTTCCTATGTTGGGCTCATGAACAACAAGATCTTTCTCCTTTTTATTTGTCTTGTAGGGGACATCGTTGTGATCAAATAGCTTTTCAAGAGGTACCAAACCCTGAGGTATATAATTGTTAGGTAGTTGAACAATATCATGCTGACCCAATTTTTGTTTTATCTTAGGCTTCTGGGATTCCTCTATATTTAGATTCTGCTGGTCGACATGCATATCATAAAATTCATCTACCACCAGAAGAAATCTATTAAGTTCATCATGATCTTCAAAAACTTTCCATTATTTATTATTGTCGGGCAAAGATGGCCTATATTTGACTTGGATTTCATAATTGAGCCTTGGGGGCATGGGAGGAATAAACATGCTGGCTGAAACAACAAGGGAATCAACAAGATGATTCATATCTCTGGGATATAATAAATCTCAAAAATGGTAAAAGAATCTCTAATTTTCCATACCTCATCTCTGTAGGCTTTCAATCTGACATGATTTGCTTGGAAAGTACTATTTACTTGTTGTATGATGAGATCTACATATTGGAACACCTTTAATCCTCTTATCCCCATCTCCTTAGCTAAATTTAATCCCAACAGCAAGGCCTCATACTCTTCTATGTTGTTAGTAGTTTTGAAATCGAGCTTAAAAGACAAATGTATAGTCTCCTTCGAAGGAGAAATCAAAACTACCCCTGCACCTATTGAATCTTTAGTACTGGCACCATCAAAATACATAGTCCAAACTGGAACACCCTTATCATCAGTTTGTTGTTCAGTGGGCTTCACAAGCTATAAAGGAGCTGATTGAGAATCATCTATTTGAAGAATTCCTAAGCCAAAATATGTGTCTACAACGTAAATTGGATGATTTACATAATTTTTTGCATCGCTAATGATGTAGGCAAGTTGATTCTCTTTGTAAAGTCTTTTTAGATCTCCTCCAAACACCGGGATCGTAGCATATGAAAGATCCATCTGCAAGGCACCTCCTAACCTTTTTCTCCATGGACGAGACTAGAGGAGTCTGAACTTGGGTGGGATATCAGCAACTACCACATCCATTACCGTGCTTCTCATTGGCAATTGGGCAAGGTTTATAACAAGGTATTTTATGAGGCCAAGGCATCTGACTTTCCTAGAGTCAAAAGAGAAGAGATCATGATATGGTTTGGTGACCTCAAGCCTAAGATCATCCATCACTTCTTTGGGCATAAGATTATGTGATTCTCTTGAATCAAGCAAGCAATTGTGGAGGATCTTATCATGAACATTTCGGGATATATATGTAACGACCCTGCTTAAATAGATGTATAGGATTATTAATTATAATTAATTTAATGATCTAACTATCCTAAAAGTTAGCTAAACAATAATTATTTCTTAAATAACATTAACTAATTAATTATTATTAATTACTTGTTCATGACTGTCAAGGATTAATTAATTATTAATTGACTCATTAATTAATTAAGTAAAGAATTAAAGGGATTAATAAATTATATTGTTTAAATAAAAAAATAAAAAAAAAGGTTACGTATAAGGAAGGGATAAGGGGCATTAATAAATGGATAAGGGAACATGAATAATGGGATAAGGGGCATTAACTATGAAAAGATAAGATAATTAATAAATGGATAAGGAAAGTAATGAAGGAGGGGGAAGTCGGTGAAGGGGCAATATGAGCGGAGGAGGTTACGAAGGAGGGGATCATTCTATGGGAGATTATTATTGATTTTGAGGAAGATTTCTCTTGGATTGCACAGAGGAGAGTTAGAGTTCTGTAGTCGGGACGGGTTAGTACAGGGGGCACTGGTTTACTCGGGGTTTTGGGCATGGGGACCAGGATATCCATATGGTATCCTGGAGCTAGGTAGTTTTCCTGGTTGGTAGGGTGGATACTCCGTTTTGGGTAGAGTTGGTCTATGGATTCGAGCTGGGAAAGGTAGTAGTAGGAAGGTCAATAGGACAAGCGGAAAATGGTGTTGGATCATGTTGTCATTGATGCCAATGGTTTGATTGATTGATGTCAAGTGATTGATTGATGTCAAAGGATTGATTGATTGATGA
>ML805157.1:24285-48169 GCA_009831015.1 Picea engelmannii | reverse complement strand
AGAAAATTGGACCCGTTGCATATCGTCTCGTACTGCCACCCCACTTGCATAAAACTCATAATGTATTTCATGTATATGTTTTACATCATTATGTTGTTGATGAATCACATAAACTAAATTGGAAGGAATTGCAGGTATCGGACATGAGAACTCTCACGGTAGAACCGTTACGCATATTGGACCGTAGAGTCCGACAACTCATAAACCGTCTGGTAGACCAAGTTAAGGTCCAGTGGGACAAGTATAGTCCAGTATCTGCTACTTGGGAAGATGCTGAGACATTACGACGAGACTATCCCTCACTATTTTGACCACCTCGAGAACATGTTTCTCGAAGGTGGGGTGTATGTAACACCACCTTTTGACTTAGAAATCCAGGATTACCTGAGGCCTATATACTTTATTTTCTAGTCACAATGAAACTATTAAGTGATACACCTAAACTTTAAATGTATGAACTTTTATGAATGATTAAATGTTATTGATGATGATGTATGTAATGCGATCTATTAGGTGAATGTAAATTTTACAAATGTTTAAATGTTATTTATGATGATGTATATGATGCGACATATTGTGAGAATGTGAATTTAATGAATGTTTAAATGTTATTAGGATGATGTTGGATATGATGCAATCTATTTTGGGTAAATGATAATATTATGAATGGGTGTCGAAATTGAATTATGGGATATTATGAGATCTATTTCTAACTGGAAAGCTTTGATGTTAATTTATCGGTACAAGGATACCAAATTGAAATGATGATAGTATGCAATTACATCATGATAATGCATAGAAGTGTATGAGTTTGTGTTACAGACTAATCTGCAGGTTATGGGCTATGAAATAGCCAAGGGATAAAGATGATGAAAGTGGATATCAGGACCACTAACCAAGAAACATTATGGTATGAATATTGTATGTGGAGTTTATATTGGTTTGGATGCATTGCTATGATATGTGGACCAACGCATGATTTCAGGTGATGACACTGCCCAAAACTGAATAAACAATGACAAAACCCCAAGCAACACGGTGCCACTATGTATTCCATTGTAGGGTGTGGACCCTAGTCTTGTTAGGAGGGGTTGAGGCATTTCCCACCGTGTATCCTCCATTGTAGGGTGTGGACCCTAGTCCTGTTAGGAGGGGTGCAGGCATTTCCCACCGTGTATCCATTGAAGCCTGAAGTCATGGGAGGACGGTGTTAGTTCACGCTCCCCAAGACATGTGATGATGACTGTCATATTCCTGCAAGGGAAGTTTGGTCGAGATAGCGACACTTCCTCTTACGGGTTCTATTTGGAGTTAGGTCAATATAGTTGATGCTCCAAGATAGTCTAGCAGAGGAAGGATAGGGATGGAGATGGAAGTAGGTTAGGGAGGAAGGATGAGTAGTAATAGTTGAGAAGGTATGGAGATCTGTCTGGTGGTGGAATTTAATTTTTTTCCCTTTAGAAGAAAAAAATAAAATAAAAATGTGTATATATGAATATTCATAATTTCGTAACTAAACCACAGTTGTCTAAATAAAATTTTTGAAATGGATAATTGTAATTAAAGAATTTCTCAAACAATTGTTTGGTTGTTGTCTTTTATAAAAGACTAGTCTTGCTGACTGGATTGGATGCATACGTAAATTACTAAAGGATGATAGTTTTGATTATTAGTACATGCACGAGACTTGTATGTACTAGCTACACATGCATTTCTTGTACATATACACTAGTATGTATGAGTTTTCTTGACTTACTTACTAATAATGTCGGTTACTTGTTATGAATGTGTGAACCATGGTTCTTTTCCTTTGTACCATAAGATACCTTAACTTCGGGATAAAGTTTCCTAAAGGGTGGGTGTATGTAATGACCCGGTTTAAATAAATGTATAAGATTATTAATTATAATTAATTTAATGATTTAACTATCCTAAAAGTTAGCTAAACAATAATTATTACTTAAATAACATTAACTAATTAATTATTATTAATTACTTCTTCATGACTTTCAAGGATTAATTAATTATTAATTGACTCATTAATTAATTAAGTAAAGAATTAAAGGGATTAATAAATTATATTATTTAAATAAGAAAAAAAAAAAGGTTATGTATAAGGAAGGGATAAGGGGCATTAATAAACAGATAAGGGAACATGAATAATGGGATAAGGGGCATTAACTACAAAAGGATAAGATAACTAATAAATGGATAAGGAAAGTAATGAAGGAGGGGGAAGTCGGTGAAGGGGCAAAATGAGCGGAGGAGGTTACGAAGGAGGGGATCATTCTATGGGAGATTATTATTGCTTTTGGGGAAGGTTTCTCTTGGATTGCACAGAGGAGAGTTGGAGTTCTATAATCGGGAAGGGTTAGTACAAGGGGCATCGGTTTGCTGGGGGTTTTAGGCACGGGGACCAGGATATCCATATGGTATCTTGGAGCTAGGTAGTTTTCCTAGTTGGCAGGGTGGATACTCGGTTTTGGGCAAAGTTGGTCTATGGATTCAAGCTGGGAAAGGAAGCAGCAGGAAGGTCAACAGGACAAGAAGAAAATGGAGGGTTAGCATCAGACCCAGGTATTTAAAATTATGTATTTGTTTTATTTTGTTATAAAATTTAATATTCATTGTTAAATTTAACTTGTGTATGTGCTAAATTAAAAAGAATTATTGAATTTTCTGAAATCAAGTAGCAGTTACTGTTTTGTTTGATTAATTATTTGACGTTAAATTAATATGGCCACTACAATATAGAATGGTGGACAAGAATCATCTTGGTCTTCTATCATAGGTCCTATAGTTATTGTTGGCTTGTCATCTTGTAGGTCTACAAAATCAACAGATGAAGAGGTCTTTGGTTCAAGGGACTTCAGGATGGCAAACTTGAAAATATCATTCTTCATGAGTTCGGTCAATGTCATAGCTATTTTTACTTTTTGAATTTATGATTCGAAATTAAAAGAATATGCTGATTTTTTAGAAGTTTTTACCTTGTTGGAAGGAGCTTTGAGAATGACTTGCTCCTTGGCTAGGGGTTGTGATTGCTTCTGCTACTGTTTTGCAGGAGTGGAGGCTTGTTTTACAGGAGCAGCAGGCTGCTTAGAAGCAACTTCTTTCTTCTTCACAGGAGTAGCGAGCAATGGTTTAGGGGCAACATTTTTGGATCTTAAATTATAATGTTGTTGATCATCTGTCTGATAGACAGATTCTTCAATACTTTCCTCATGAATTTCTTGATCCATCAAGTCTTCTTCATAATCTACTTGTGTCAAAAAGGAGGAATCATTTTTGTCACCAAAACAATTTATGTCATCTGCTTCTTCAACTTCATCATGAGGCATCTATTGTTGTTCTTCTAGCATTGCATTTTGGAAAGGGGGTCTGATTATTTGATCATCAGTTGTGTTCTTGTCTCTCTAAAGGATCTGGACTTGTTGATTATTCCTTCTGTAAGGGAAAGCATTGGGATTTCTAGGGACAAAAGAATTTGACTCTTTTGTCCTTGCTAGTTGCTGATTCTGGATCTTCAATTTTGACATTTCAGATGTCAACTTGTCGAACATCTTGGCCATCTTTTCCATTTTAATATTAGAAGAAGAAGGGGTCTCAACAAAAGACTTATTTCTCTCAACCTTTCCATTGAGCTTATGATATGCCATAATATTTGATTCGACTTTGAGGGAATCATATTGCATTAAAGCAAGTGTGGATGATCTTCTTTCTATGAGGATTAGTCAAAAATCTGGATCAAAAGAAGCAGAGAATGTGATCTTTTCCGATGCACCACTTGGTTTGATCTCTGTAGGGATATTGCCAAACATTCTATTAAATCTTTTGATGAAGTCTGAGACCGACTCCCCATCTTCTCTTCTTAAGTTTTCAAACTCGGAAATGTAATATAGTAGATCTCTTCTTTCTCCCCAGTGTTTTAAGAACACCTCATCTAGTTGCTCAATACTTGTGACTAAATTTGTTGGTAGCTCTTTGAACCACTTCCGAGATTGGCCATCCAAACTCTGCACAAAAACTCTAGTCCACACATCTTCTTCTGAAATGTTAATATTTTCAACATAAGCATAAAAATCTTCTATATGTTCTTTTGTAGTATAATCCCCAGCTCTGGTAAACTTTGGCATATATTTCTGATAATCTCTCATTGGCATGGCAGATAAGGGATTGGGCAAGACAAGTGGAGCGTACCTATTTGCTAAAATATGTTCCAACTTGGTTAAAGGGACAATGATGGCAATCTTGGGGGTTGATAAAGAAGAAGAATTTTCAGGAGATGAAGGTTGAGATCGGATGGCCGAGTTTAAATAAAATGGTTGTTTCACATCACTTTGAGAAAAAAAATTCAGAAATGGGTGGAAAATAAGAGGCCTTGTAAAACTGACCAAGCAACAAGGCTAATCTTTCTTCTCCCTTAGAGGACAGATCGTGCTAAATATATTTGAGAACAGGCAGATGAGTATGAGTGTAGAGAACACCCTCTATAGGATTTGTGGGTGAGGAATTCAGAGAAGACAAAGAAGAGGTTTCTTTTTATTGAGAGGACCCTGTATTTACCTCTTTAAGATTGGAAGCAATATCATGCTCAAAAACATAGTCTGTAACATTAGAGGAAAATGAATTCTCTTCTACCTTCAATTTTTTAGATAAAATTTCAATTTCCTGAGAACAAGGAGTTTCAAAAGTAGGGGATTCAACTAGAGGCCCTTTAGATATGAAAGAATAAGTGTCAGTTTGAATACCTGGATTTGATGTATTTGCAGATCCAGAAGCCTGTCTTTGTAAAGCCTTTCCCTTACTGATGATCTGCTCAGGGTCAAGAACTGGTGTTGTCAGTGGGCCTTCTTGGTTCTCCCTAGTGTGAGCTCTTTTCAGAGCCACTTCATTTCAATGGAGTCACCAGATAGATGGTTACAACCCAAATGATGTCCAGGCTTTGTCTATCATCAAGGCTAGATCTATGTTGTCTCCCAAGGAAGCTACACTTTGATCTCCTCTCCCCAGCAATGACGCCAATTTGTTATCACTCCAGGAAACTCTCCTAGGCTGTAAGTCAGAGGTGCCTGGTAAGTTAATTTTTTTGGAAACTATTTTCTCAATAATAGGTGTGGGTTTTGGATCAAGATGAATATCTTTAATCTCTGGATTGTATTTCAAGATAGTCAAACTATATTCATGCAACACAAGGCCTTCAAGAGCTATTGTCAGATAGGTTTGTATAACAAATGGATAAGAAAACTAATCAGTTAACCAAAACATACATAAACCATATATATGATGGGTCAACAAACTAGCCAAAGATGCTTATGATTCTTTCTTAACAATCAAAAGTAAGATGACAGTTACCATAGGATCATTAAACAGAGACAAAAGAACTAATTCCACTCATAAGCACAAACAAAGATGAAAGAAGGTCTGACAGTGACAAATGAAAGAAGCATGTAGGCTGATATATTTCATAATATGTCTTTCATACAATAGCAGTATGATATAGAACTCAAAATTGAACCCTTAGTTCATCTTCCATCTTTAGCTTTATAGCTTTACAATGCAGTTTTGAGATCCTAAAAGCATGGATAAGATATGTTAAAGATAGAAAATCAAAATTCAGTTTGCAAAAGATAGGGAATGATCCTCAAAATGAGGTTAATCCCACATTTCATGGTTTTCGTATCTTGTAGAGTCATTGTGCAGTGTAGAATATGCTTCCAAGGCTGAGTGATGACTCTTCCAAGAGATACAATTCGAATTTGTTGAGATGTGCAAAAAATCCAATTTGTTTCCACCAAAATAGGTGCCAAAACCAACTTGGCCACCTTTTATAATCCTTATGCACCAAAAATGGATCTTGAAACTAAATATATAATTCATCATCCATCCATCATGAGTGTTTTCAAATGATTTGGATCGGAAAAACCTCGATCTATGCAAAATTTAGCTTCCACTGTCCAGTTACAGGTTTCAGTGGTTAACATAGAAGACTTGTGGGTGGATTAACTACAAAAAGCTCTGCTTTCGATGGTTAATGAACAATCGTCATGTTCGCCTAAACCACCGAAAACTTAGCTTTGTCAAAAATTCAAAATTTGCAAAAATGATTACCTTGATGCTTTGCTGAGTGTTCAAGGTCTTTTGGACAATGCAACTCCTCTTCGTGCAGATCTTCGAACTTCAACTTGCTGTGTGGAAGACTGTGGTATATCTACCATGGTTGTAGCTAAGTTGGCTAGTGTTTCCGAACCTGTTTGCTCATGTGTTGGCGATTGAGAATCTTTTAATTTCAGCCTCAGAATTCTAGGTTGCATGTACAACTTCATGTTCTCCCTTATCAACACCCTGTTCTTGTCTTTGATTTTATCATGCTTTTCTTTGAGACTTTGGTTCATGTTGAAAAGTTTTGCATTTCTTTCAGTCAATTCTGTATTTTCCTTTTTAATAACTCTTTCTAAGACTTCCATTTCATAGACTTGTTGCAGGAGTTTATTGATTTTTCGTGCCTTAGATGCTTTAGGCTTTCTTGAACAAGATTTTTCCAATGGTGGGTTGTGTGCCTCTGGGGAAGTTGGTGAGGGCAAGTTGGGACAATCTTCTACAACTTGTCCAACTTGTTCATCACCTTGTGTCTCTGCTAACTCTTGTTCTGGCTCTGAGTCACTATATGGTAAGTTTAAAGGGTTACTTCCTTCAGCAAGGTTCTTGGTCTACTCACCCTCAAACTGTAACTTTATTTTGATTCTTTTTATTTTAACATAGGATGATTCTATCGGTTCTCTTGGTGGTGAGATACCCTTCCATTTTCTATGACTTCTTTTAGGAGTAATGGTCCTCTTAGTGGAAGCTTTTTTACCCTTCTCCTCCCGTTGCCAATCAGTCTGGAATTCATTCCAGAAGAGGAATTAGTTCCAATCTACCTCTCTTTTCTTCAATGACTCCTTGAGAATGAGAGTAATGAGTCCTTGATGAGACAATCTACTTGCCACCTTAGTGGGCTTGGCCTTGACTTTCCTAACCAGTTTTGTGAGGGATTTGTGCAAGTAAAATGGTAAATTGATGGGAGATCTCCCTGTGAAGTGATTTAAAAGTTTGAAGTGGTAGAGCATGACTCTGTTGTATCTACCTTCACAGGTGATATAGACAAATATTTCCTTCAGGAGAGATTGCCATTTAGGTTCCAGATAAGACATTGGTATGCATTTTTTCCATGTAATATCTTTGTGCAGAGGCTATAGGTAGGATCTAAATTCAATGTTTGAAGGTACAGTTGATTTGAACCAAAAATCGCCTATTCTGGGGAGACCAGTGAACTCAGCTATGACTGCCTCATTAACCACAAGCCGCTCCTTTCCCACTATTGTTGTTCTTCCATCATACGAGCTAGCAAAGGTTTCAGACACCTGTTGGTGAAAATCTGCCAGTTTTTCACAATACGTATAGACTCCAGTTTGCTTGAAGAATTTGGCCACCTCAGGTTGAGCCTCAAGGTACCAAACTCCATCCAATTTAACCCTTAGAACTGGCCCTTATTTTGGCATTTAATAATTGTTGACCTATACCTGCAATCTAGGGAAAAAACTTCGTGCCAGAGAGGCAAAAACTCTATGATTTGGGGTGATAGGGAGTATGACTCATAGAAAAACAAACGGGACAGGGTGACTCAGAGTTCTGATCACAAAGCCCAATAACTAACCGAATTTAGGCAACAGACTGACTGAATATATGTCGAAAATTTTGAGTTTCGGTAAGATATACAATTAAATTTTAACAGTATGGGCTTTGAAGTACCTAATGACTCGACTTGGCTTGATTGGTATGAAAATTGACTTGATAATGATCTGTTGAACTTGAATTGCACTCAGAAATCACCACAAAAAATGGGATTATGGTCTCTGGATATGCGTTTGCTTGATGAAATCACAGGCTCAATACTGTCACAATGACTCTCGGATTCAAATTGATAATAAATGGAGATCAAATCAGAGATTAATCGAGGTCATAATGGATTTGTGTCCTTGTGATTAGATATAGTGAGGGGCTATATGACTAATCATTTCTATTAGTCGGGAAACACGCATGAGTTTCTGTGTCTTTACCGAGCCTTAATTTTGAAAAGACAAATGTAGTTAAAAGGACAACAGGGTATCAATCTTTGGATAGATACAACAAGAACATGCATAACTTACCACCTCCATGGAATTTCGGCGGTTATGTCTTCATGATTGCGCCAATTGACAACTGGCTCGTGCGAAAGCATGGGATTTTCATTTTTCCCATTGAAATATTTTCAGTAGTTAACTAAGTTTTTTATTTTCCCTCTTAACTACCGAGAATGAAGGCTTTTGGTGGTTAATGAGCGCGTTTCAGGCTTTCCTAAACCACCAAAACCTGAGATTCTATCTTTTTCGTGATCAAACCAAATCAAAAGTTCTTTCTGAGTTTATTGACAGAAAATAAACTCTCTAACCTACCTACAAAAATTTAGAAATAAATTTTGGACCACAATCTATCACCTAAAAAGCAAAATCTCCACCAATTTATTTGAGGAGATAACACTGCCTCCTATTGGGGATGAACGCCTCCCTGTGAGGCTTCAAGAACCATAGAATCAATGCCTTTCCTGAAAAAGAAAACTAAAAACTATCTACTAGTGTTTCCATTGGGCATGGAGTTATTCTGTAAAAATAAAGACTAAAACTAAAATTACAATGACCAGGCTTCGCAGCCTTAGACAAAATAGAGTTTCAGAAATCACCCATTGACTAGGCCACCAAACATTTCTTCACCTCCCAGATTCTGCAGAATGAATGTGTTTTTGTGTTGTACTTGAGTTATTATGAAAGGGCTGGTCCACAAAGAATTGAACTTGTTATGTTTGCCTTTATCTTCTCTGAGAGCGTCCCATTTCAGAACCCAATCACCAACCTAAAAATTATCCACCTTTGCCTTTTTGTCAAAAGTATATTTGATCTTCTTTTGATGAGCCTCTGATCTATCCATTAATTGTTCATGGGCCTGCTGCAGTTCCATCAAATCAAGCATTCTTATTACCATATCATTTGACTCAGTTTGCTCTTCCTGAAAGAATCTAGCCACTGGTAAAATGAACAGAACAGGAAAAATAACATCAGTTCCATAGACCAATTTGGATGGAGAGGTTCCTATGGACTTTTTTATAGTTACTCTGTCTACCCACAGAATTTTTTTTAGTTTAGAATCCCAATTCTTTTTGTTCTCCTCTAACAATTTTATGTTGATTTTGATTAAGATCTTATTGGTTGATTCAGCCAGGCCATTACCTTGAGGGTAGTAGGGGGTCGAATGTACCAAATGGATGCCCATTTATTCACACATGTCGACCAATGCTTCTTATTTGAAAGATGTTGCATTATCTATTACCATCCTTTTGGGATAGTCGAATCTGCTCAAGATATTTTCATAAAGAAACTTCATGACAACCTGGTGAGTGGCATTCCTGGTGGGAACTACCTCTATCCATTTTGTTAAATAATATGGGGATACTAAAATCCACTTATGTTGACCACTAGACGAAGGATTTATCTCACCTATAAAATCTAAACCCCACTGATGAAAAGGGCCATTCACTACTATAGGTCTCAAGGGAAAGGATTTTAGTTGTTGTTTTCCTGTGAATCTTTGACATTTATCACAATCTTTGATGAAGGCACACACATCTGAGAAAACAAAAGGCCAATAGCATCCAACCCTTATAATTTTATGAACTGTGGTCTTCTAGTAATGATGACCTCCAAAAACACTTGAATGAAACTGATGTATAACTTCCACTAACTCTTCTTTGTCTAAACACATGAGTAGTAAACCAACAGGGTCTTTCCAATATAACAGATTATTGTAAATGAAAAATTTGATGGTTTTGAGCTTAAGGTCTCAGGATTGAGTCATGTTGAGTTCAGGAGGAACCTCTAGCTTTTGTAAAAAATGTATAATACCTGAGTACCATTCACAAAAAGACAAATTCTCTACCACCTGTTGATTGTTATGTTTCCCTTCTGTTGCCACCTCCGTCTGTGAATTCGCTGAATTTTCCCCTATGAAATTTATGTCCAGTAGCTCATGGTTTTCCTCCGTTAAAAGCTTAGAAAGGACTTGGCCTTTTACCAATTTGGTGGGCTTCACTTCAATGTTGAACTTGATCAACTTTGCAATCCATTTAGCTCTCTTTCCATCAATATCAGGCTGAGTCAAAACATCTTTCACAGAGGGTGAAGTAACATATGCAATGACTTTTGAGTGGAGGATATAAATTCTGAAAGATTTTAAAGATTTTATGAGAGCATAGGCTTGTTTTTCAATAGGATCATACCTTAGTTCAACATCTCTTAGTGTTTTGCTGAAGAAATCAACTAGGTGATCCATATTGTCATCATCTTTTTGTCGCAGGACTGCTGCCACTATGTCATAGGAAGCAAAGGAAAAAATGTAGAAAATCTTGCTGTAATCTGGACTGATCAGAGTCAGGGACTCCATGATAGCCTATTTGATATCCTGAAATGAATTCCTTGTGTTGTCTGTCCAGTTTATCTCATACCCCTTTTTCAACATACATGTTATGTGTTTCACTAGCTCGACGAATTTTGGAACAAATCTTCAAACAAAATTAATCTTACCGAGAAACGATTGAATATCCTTTTTCGACCTTGCCAACGACATCCTCTGAATTTATTCCACCCGAGATGGATCAATTTTCACACCTTCTGCTGAGACAATGTGGCCTAAGAGCTTGCCTTTCCTGAGAGAAAAATGGGACATTTTGGGATTCAATGAAATTCCTAACTGCGTGCACTTTAGAAATACCCTTTTTAAATGCTTTAGATGCTCCTCATGACTACTGGAATAAACTGTGATGTCATCAAGACATACGAGGAAAAACTTGTCCTTCTCACCCACAAAAGCTATGTCGATGGCCCTTTGAAATGTGGCCCGACATTCATTAATCCGAATGGAATTTTGGCGTACATAAAGGTACCCCAAGGAGTAGTAAATGCAGTCTTCTCTTGGTCAACAGGATGGATAGAAATCTGGTTATAGCTGGAAAAACCATCTATGAAAGACATAACAGTAGCCCCTGAAATTCTATCCAGCAAATGTTCCATTTTAGGTAGGGGATAGTTGTCTTTCTTAGAGCATCTATTTAGGTTTCTAAATTCCACACATAACCTGACCTCACCATTTTTCTTTCTCACCATTACTAGATTTGCAATCCATTTAGAGTATCTCAAAGGGATTATGATCTTAGCATGAAGAAGATTTTTTATTTCTCTTTCAATCACAAGCAAAAGAAGAGGAATGATAGGTTTAAGATTTTGTTTGAAAGGGATGGTGTGCTTTACAAGTGGGATCTTATGTTGAATGATATCATGGTCATAAGTCTTTAGATCACTATATTTCCAAGAAAAAACATCGGAGAATTATTTCAAAATGATGCAATATTCAGACTTCTGATCAACAGTCAATTGAGAGGATAGAATTATGAATTTAGGTTGTCTTTCACTTCCTATGTTGTGCTCATGAACAACATGATATTTCTCCTTTTTATCTAGCTTGTAGGGAACATTGTTGTGATCAAATAGCTTTTCAAGAGGTACCAAACCCCGAGGTATATAATTGTTAGGTAGTTGAACAATATCATGCTGACCCAATTTTTGTTTTAGCTTAGGCTTCTGGGATTCCTCTATATTTAGATTCTGTTGGTCGAAATGCATATCATAAAATTCATCTACCACCTAAAGAAATCTATTAAGTTCATCATCATCCTCAAAAAATTTCCAGTATTTAATATTGTCAGGCAAAGATGGCCTATATTTGACTTGGATTTCATAATTGAGCCTTGGGTGCATGGGAGGAATAAACATGTTGGCTGAAACAGCAGGGGAATCGAAAAGACGATTCATATCTCTGGGTATATAATAAATCTCAAAAATGGAAAAAGAATCTCCAATTTTCCATACCTCATCTCTGTAGGCTTTCAATCTGACATGCTTTGATGACACCTTTAGTCCGAACACCTTTAGTCCTCTTATCCCCATCTCCTTATCTGAATTTAATCCCAACAACAAGGCCTCATACTCTTCTATGTTGTTAGTAGTTTTGAAATCGAGCTTAAAAGACAAATGTATAGTGTCCTTCGAAGGAGAAATCAAAACTACCCCTTCACCTGCTGAATCTTTAGTATTGGCCCCATCAAAATACATAGTCCAAACTAGAAAACCCTTATCATCAATTTGTTGTTCAGTGGGCTTCACAAGTTGCAAAGGAGCTGATTGATAATCATCTATTTGAAGAATGCATGAGCCAAAATCTGTGTCTACAGCGTAAATTGGATGATTTACAAATTTTTTTGCATCGCTGATGATCTAGGAAAGTTGATTTTCTCTGTAAATTCTCTTTATCTCTCCTCCAAAAACCGGGATCGTATCATATGAAAGATCCATATGCAAGGTACCTCCTAACCTTTTGCTCCATGGACAATACAAGAGGAGTCTGAACTTGGGTGGGATATCAGCAACCACCACATCCATTATAGTTCTTCTCATTGGCAATTGGGCAAGGTTTATAACAAGGTCTTTTAAGAGGCCAAGGAATCTAACTTTCCTAGAGTCAAAAGAGAAGAGATCATGATATGGTTTGGTGAGCTCAATCCTAAGCTCATCCATCACTGCTTTGGGCATAATATTATGTGATGCTGCTGGATCAAGCAAGCAGTTGTGGAGGATCTTATCATGAACATTTAGGGATATATAGAATGGTGGGCAATAATCACCTCGGTCTTCTATGATAGGTCCTATAGTTACTGTTGGCTTGTCACCTTGTATGTTTACGAAATCAGCATATGAAGAGGTCTTTGGTTCAAGGGACTTCAGGATGGCAGACTTTAAAATATCATTCTTCAGGATTTCAGTCAATCGCATAGGTATTTTTACTTTTTGAATTTATGTTTCGAAATTAAAAGAATATGATGATTTGTCAGAAGTTTTTACCTCGTTGGAAGGAGATTTCAAAATGACTTTCTCCTTGGCTAGGGGCTGTGATTGCTTCTGCTGTTGTTTTGTAGGAGTGGAGGTATGTTTTATAGGAGCAGCAGGTTGCTTGGCAACAACTTCTTTCTTCTTCACAGGAGCAACGAGCAATGGTTTAGGGGCAACATTTTTGGATCTTAAATTATAACTTTGTTGATCATCTGTTTGATAGACAGATTCTTCAATACTTACCTCTTGAATTTCTTGATCCATCAGGGATTCTTCATAATCTACTTGTGTCAAAAAGGAGGAATCATTTTCGTCACCAAAACAAGTTATGTCATCTGCTTCTTCAACTTCATCATGAGGCATCTGTTGTTCCTCTTCTAGCTTTGCATTTTGGAAAGGGGGTTTGATTCTTTGATCATTAGCTGCATTCTTGTCTCTCTGAAGGTTCTGGACTTGTTGATTTTTCCTTCTGTAAGGGAAAGCATTGGGATTTCTAGGGACAAAATCATTTGACTCTTTTGTCCTTGCTGGTTGCTAATTCTGGATCTTCAATTTTGACATTTCAGATGTCAATTTGTCCAACATCTTGGCTATCTTTTCCATTTTACTATTAGAATAAGAAGGGGGCTCAATAGAAGACTTCTTTCTCTCAACCTTTCCTTTGATCTTCTGAGATGCCATAATATTTGATTCGACTTTGAGGGAAGCATCTTGCATTAAAGCAAGTGTGGCTGATCTTCTTTCTCTGAGGATTAGACAAAAATCTGGATCAAAAGCAACAAAGAATGTGATCTTTTCCGATGCATCACTTGGTTTGATCTCTGCAGGGAACTTGCCAAACATTCTATTCAATCTTTTGATGAAGTCTAAGACCAACTCCCCATCTTCTCTTCTTAAGTTTCCAAACTCGGAAATGTAATATGGTAGATCTCTTATTTCTCCTGAGTGTTTTAAGAACTATTTGCTCAATACCCGTGATTGAATTTTCTGGTAGCTCTTTGAACCACTTCCGGGCTTGGCCATCCAAACTCTGCACAAAAACTATGGTCCACACATCTTCTTCTGAAATTTTAATATTTTCAACATAAGCATAAAAAGATTCTATATGTTCTTCTGTAGTATAATCCCCAGCTCCGATAAACTTTGGCATATATTTCTGATAATCTCCAGTTGGCATGGAAGATAAGGGATTGGGCAAGACAAGTGGAGCATACCTATTTGCTAAAATCTATTCCATCTTGGTTAAAGGGACAACCATGGCAATCTTGGGGGTTGATACAAAAGAAGAATTTTCAGGAGATGAAGGTTGATATGGGATGGTTGAGTTTAAATAAAATGGTTGTCTCACTTCACTTTGAGAAAAATTTCTAGAAATGGGTGGAAAATGAGAGGCCTTGTAAAATTGACCGAGCAACAAGGATAAACTTTCTTCTCCCTTAGAGGATAGATCATGTAAAATATCTTTGAGAATAGGCATATTAGTATGAGTGTAGAGAACACCCTCTATAGGCTTTGTGTGTGAGGAATTCAAAGAAGAAGAAGAAGAAGAGGTTTCTTTTTATTGAGAGGAAACTGTATTTACCTCTTTAAGATTTGAAGTAATATCATGCTCAAAAACGGAGTCTGTAACATTAGAGGAAAGTGAAGGCTCCTCTACCTTCAAATTTTCAGATAAAATTTCAATTTCCTGAGAACTAGGAGTTTCAGGAGTAGGGGATTCAACCAGAGGCCCTTTAGATATGAAAGAACAAGTGTCAGTTTGAATACCTGGATTTGATGTCTTTGCAGATCCGGAAGGGTGTCTTTGTAAATCCTTTCCCTTACTGATGATCTTCTCAGGGTCAGGAACTGGTGCTTTCAGTGGGCCTTCTTGGTTCGCCCTAGTGCGAGCTCTTTTCGGAGCCACTTCGTTTCAATGGAGTCACCAGATAGATGGTTACAACCCAAATTATGTTTAGGCTTTGTCTATCATCAAAGCTCGTTCTATGTCGTTTCCCAAGGAAGCTGAGCTTTGATCTCCCCTCCCCGGTAATGACGCCAATTTGTTATCACTCTAGGAAACTCTCCTAGGCTGTAAGTCAGAGATGCTTGGTAACTCAATATTTTTGGAAACTATTTTCTCAATAATAAGTGTGGGTTTTGGATCAAGATAAATATCTTTAATCTCTGGATTGTATTTCAAGACAATCAAACTATATTCATTCAACACAAGGCCTTCAAGAGCTATTTTCAGATATGTTTGTATAACAAATGGATAAGAAAACTAATCAGTTAACCAAAACATACATAAACCATATATATGATGGGTCAACAAACTAGCCAAAGATGCTTATGATTCTTTCTTAACAATCAAAAGGAAGATGGTTGTTACCATAGGATCATTAAACACAGACAAAAGAACTAATTCCACTCATAAGCATAGACAAAGATGAAATAAGGTCTGACAGTAACAAATGAAAGAAGGTTGTGGGCCGATATATTTTAGAATATGTCTTTCATACAATAGCAGTAAGAGATAGAACTCAAAATCGAACCCTTAATTCATCTTCTATCTTTAGATTTATAGCTTTACAATGCAATTTTGAGATCCTAAAAGCATGGATCAGATATGCTAAAGATAAAAAGTCAAAATTCAGTTTGCAAAAGATAGGGAATGATCCTCAAAATGAGGCTAATCCCACATTTCACGTTCTTCATATCTTGTAGAGTCATTGTGGAATGCAGAATAGCCTTCCAAGGCTGAGTCATGACTCTTCCAAGAGATACAATTGGAATTTGCTGACATGTGCAAAAAATCCATTTTGTTTCCACCAAAATAGGTGCCAAAACCAAATTGGCCACCTTTTCTAATCCTTTTGCACCAAAAATGGATCTTGAAATTGAATATATAATTCATCATCCATCCATCATGAGTGTTTTCAAATGATTTGTATCTGAAAAACCTCGATCTGTGCAGAATTTAGCTTCCACAGTCCAGTTACAGGTTTCGGTGGTTAGCATAGAAGACTTATCAGTGGATTAACTACTGAAAGCTCTGCTTTCAGTGGGTAATGAACAATCATCCTGTTCATATAAACCACCGAAAACTTATCTTTTTCAAAACTTCAAAATTTGCAAAAATGATTACCTTGATGCTTTGTTGAGTGTTCAAGGTCTTTTGGACGATGCAACTCCTCTTCGTGCAGATCTTCGAAATTCAACTTGTTGTGTGGAAGACTGTGGTATATATACCATGGTTGTAGATAAGTTGGCTAGAGTTTCCAAACCTGTTTTCTCATGTGTTGGCGATTGAGAATCTTTTAATTTCAGCCTCAGAATTCTAAGTTGCCTGTACAACTTCATGTTCTCCCTTATCAACACCCTGTTCCTGTCTTTGATTTTATCATGCTCTTCTTTGAGACTTTGGTTCATGTTGAAAAGTTATGCATTTATTTCATTCAAGTCTGTATTTTCCTTTTTAATAACTCTTTCTAAGACTTCCATTTCATAGACTTGTTGTAGGAGTTTATTGATTTTTCATGCCTTAGATGCTTTAGGCTTGCTTGAAGAATCTTTTTCCAATGGTGGACTGTGTTCCTCTGGGGAAGTTGGTGAGGGCAAGTTGGGATAATCTTTTGTAACTTGTCCATCTTGTTCATCACCTTGTCTCTCTGCTAACTCCTATTCTGGCTCTGAGTCACTATATGGTAAGTGTAAAGGGTTACTTCCTTCAGCAAGGTTCTTGGTCTGCTCACCCTCAAACTGTAGCTTTCTTTTGATTATTTTTCTTTTAACAAAGGATGATTCTATCGGTTCTCTTGGTGGTGAGATACCCTTCCATTTTATATGACTGATTTTATGAGTAATGGTCCTCTTAGTGGCAGTTTTTTTACCCTTCTCCTCCTGTTGCCAATCAGTTTGGAATTCATTCCAGAAGAGGAAGTAGTTCCAATCTACCTGTCTTTTCTTCAATGACTCCTTGACAATGAGAGTAATGAGTCCTTGATAAGACAATCTACGTGCCACCTTAGTGGGCTTGGCCTTGACTTTCCTATCCATTTTTGTGAGGGATTTGCGCAAGTAAAATGGTAAATTGATGGGAGATATCCCTGTGAAGTGATTTAAAAGTTTGAATTGGTAGAACATGACTCTGTTGTATCTACCTTCACTGGTGATATAGACAAAGATTGCCATTTAGGTTCCAGATAAGACATTGGTATGTCTTTTTTCCATGTAAGATCTTTGTGCAGAGGCTATAGGTAGGATCTAAATTCAATGTTTGAAGGTACAGTTGATTTGAACCAACAATCGCCTATTCTGGGGAGACCAATAAACTCATCTGTGGTTTCCTCGTCAACCATAAACTGCTCCTTTCCCACTATTGTTGTTCTTCCATCATACGAGCTAGCAAAGGTTTCGGACACCTGTTGGTGAAAATATGCCAGTTTTTCACAATATGTATAGACTCCAGTTTTCTTGAAGAATTCGTCCACCTCAGGGTGATCCTCAAGGTACCAAACTCCATCCAATTTATCCCTTAGAACTGGCCCTGCTTTCGACATTTAGTAATTGCTGACTTGTACCTACGATTTAGGGAAAAAACTTCATGCCAGAGAGAAAAAGACTTTATGATTTGGGGTGATAGGGAGTATGACTCAGAGAAAAACAAATGGGACAGGGTGACTTAGAGTTATGATCGCAAAGCCCAATCACTAACCGAATTTAGGCAATAGACTGACTGAATATACGCCGAAAATTTTGAGTTTTAGTGAGATATACAATTAAATTGAAACAATATGGGCTTTGAACTACCTGATGACTCGACTTGGATTGATTGGTATGCCAACTGACTTGATAACGATCTGCTGAACTCAACCTGCACTCGGCAATCACCACAAAAAATGGGATTATGGTCTCTGGATATGCGTTTTCTTGATGAAATCATGGGCTCAAGACTGTCACAATGACTGCCTGATTCAAATTGATAATAAATGGAGATCAAATCAGAGATTAATTGGGGTCATAATAAATTTGTGTCCTCGTGACTGGAGATAGTGAGGGGCTACGTGACTAATCATTTCTGTTAGTTGGGAAACATGCATGAGTTTCTGTGTCTTTGCCGAGGCTTCATTTTGAAATGACAAATGTAGTTAAAAGGACAACAGGGTATCAATATTCGGATAGATACAACAAGAACATGCATACCTTACCACCTCCATGGACTTTCAGCGGTTATGTCTTCATGATTGCACCAATTGACAACTAGCTTGTGCAAAAGCACAGGCTTTTCATTTTTCCCGTTGAAATCTTTTCGGTAGTTAAATGAGTTTTTTCTTTTCCCTCTTAACTATCGAGAACAAAGGCTTTCGGTGGTTAATGAGCGCATTTCAGGATCTCCTAAACCATTGAAACCTGAGATTCTGTCTTTTGCTTGACCAAACCAAATCAAAAGTTCTTTCTGATTTTATTGACAGAAAATAGACTCTCTAACCTACCTAGAAAAATTTAGAAATAAATTTTGGACCACAATCTATCACCTAAAAAGAAAAATCTCCACCAATTTATTTGAGGAGATGACACATACAATACACTCTTGGAGGGTAAGCAAGTTCCTAATTTTCACCTCCAGGATGTCCTGCTATATCACCTGGTACATATTTGTGTTCCTTCAAGCAAGCGTGGAAAGATGATTTGGGAGGCACACTACCGTCGGGTCGCTGGGCATTTCGGGGTTGAGAAAACTGTGGAAGTACTGCAAAAGTATTTCTATTGACCGAACCTTGGACAAGATATCAGGAAGTGCATCAAGTCCTGCACTACTTGCACCATTACCAAACTGACCATCAAGAAGCAAGGCTTCTATACTTTGTTTCCCACCCCTATTCAACCTTGGGAATCCATCTCTATGGATTACATGTCGTGCCTTCTTTCTACTAAGCATGGTAATGACTGTGTTTTTGTGGTCATTGATAGATTCTCGAATATGTACATTATGATGGCCTACAAGAAGAATATCACAGAAGAAGCCACTGCTAAACTATTCTTTGAGCGAGTGTGGGTACACTTTGTGATCCCACGGTCTATCATCTCAGATCAGGACAGAAGTTTACTCAGTACATTTTGGTCCAGCCTCTGGTCGATTCTAGACACCAAGCTCACCAAGTCCACATATTTCCATCCGCAAATTGATGGCTAGATAAAGGTTTTCAACTGAATGATTGTACACATTCTGTGCATGTACAACTCAAAGCATCCACGCACATGGGATGAGATCCTCTCCTATGTACAACACAACTACAAATGGGCTCTCCATAGCTCAACCAGCCACAACCCCTTTCAGGTGGGCTTGGGATTCCAGCCACTATGTCCCATTAATGTAGCCATGCCATTTGCGACTACTCAGGCAGATTCAACCCATGCCCAGTCTAAGGCTGACAAAGAAAGAAAATTCATTGAGTGCATTCAACACATCCAACAACAAGTTCATGACATCTTGGATAGAGCCAATGCTAAGTACAAGAAGCGACATGATCAACATCGGGTTCCACACAAATTCCATGTGAGCGACAAAGTGTGGCTACATTTTCAAAAGGAGTGCCTCGTTGGACCCTACTGCAATATTCGCCCGCTCCGATATGGGCCATACACCATCACCAAGGATGTAGGGGAAAATTCCTTTGAGCTTAGTATTCCACCATTCCTTTCTCTACACCTAGTGTTCAATGTCGACCGCCTTCAAACCTACCTTTCACCTCTACTACACACATCCGACATGGAAGAACAACTCACACCAACAGAGTTAAACCCAAATTGCATGGAACAAGCCACAACTGATCGAATTATGGAGACACATATCATGAACACCCACCAACACAGGATCTAGCTATATCAAGTTGTCCAAGCATGCCAACTCCTTCACCAGGGCAAGTGGCTCACTAGGGACCAAGTTTAGCAAAAGTTTCCTCATTTCATGGAGGAACTCAACACAATGGGGACCATTGCTTCCTAAGGGGGGAGGAATGATCCAAGTGGATATTGGTGGCCACCCACCTATTCCACTTGAACCTACACCATTGTTTTTTTTCAGTTTTTTAGTTTCCTTAATTGTAGCACAATTTACTATTTTTAGTAGTTTTTCGGGTCCTGAACTTCCGGATCCATTTTGAGGCCCTAAACGATGTTTTCTGGGCACAAATACTTTGGCGAATATGAGTCTGTTCTAGATTCGATATTCGCTATCAGCAGTGTAGTACTCAGATAGATATTTCTAACTGAGATACTACAATCATGACACCATAGTTTGGGATAGGCATCTCCAGAAATTTTCTCTGAATTGCATGCTTTCCCTTAGATTCTTTAATATTTATCCCTTAACGATCATATTCGTTAATCTCTTCCACCTTGACCTTCCAGTAGTGGATGACCTATTTCAATTTTTCCACTGGCTGATGGTACAAGAAAAACACATTTAGGATGGTGTCTTTTAGCTCACGATGAAATATAAAGTCCTTAGTCCGAAAGAATGCCTCCCTTTGAGCTAAATATTTTGTTGTGAAGAAAAATGTTGATAAAAACTACGAACTTACTTGGATACAATCTATTGTTTTCCTCCTAAGCTTACCTTTGCTCAAAAACACAGGTATTCCAACAGAGTACGAACAGCTTCAATAACCATTCACATAACCAGATCAAAGATCAATACACCGATGTTTTCATATGGTAAAACCCCAACGTGGAAACATCCACGGCCCCAGCCAACGCGACCACTTGGAGAAGTTTATTAATGCAAAGAAAAAAATTACAGAGATATTTTACAAGAGAGTTTCTACAATCGATCATTGACAAATGACCTTCCATTCTCTTTAAATATAGATCATAGACCAATCGGGTGTTAAGCCACGAATCAATGCTCGTTAAGATCGAGGAGAGTATGAACCGTCATATCACTTTATGTCGGGAACATATCGTGACCGTCGGATTTCCTAACTACAAATTCATACTAATGCATACTAAAGAAACACACTAAGAAACACACTTTTACCTAATGAAATATTAGACCAAGTAGATCTTAACTAACTCCTAAGTTTCTAAATATCCTAACATCCCCCTGTAATAACAACTTGAGATAGGATTGAAGGATTTACAATAGTGACACAATAGGAGAAGGAAGGGGGCATTAGAGCCTATTCCCCCTTCATGACAACATCATGAACTCCTAACATAGATCGAAGTTTGGAAAACACCGGTTCTATAAGAGACTTTGTGAAAATGTCTGCAACTTGATCTTCTGTAGGGAAAAAGGGCACTTCAATAACTTTATCATGAATTATCTTTTTGATGAAGTGCATGTGTAGTTCGATGTGTTTTCTATGCTAATGTTGAACTGGGTCTTTGGTGAGCTTGATGGAAATCTGATTGTCACACCAAAGTCTGGTTGGATGATGGTGTTGGAATCTGAACTCTGAAAGGATTTGTCAAAGCCATAGGGCTTCCTCACTTGCATTTACCACTGCTCGATACTCTTCTTCTACTGAAGAAAGTACAATAGCCTATTGTTTCTTACAAGCCCAGGTGACAGGTCCTGAACCAAGGCTGAAAACATAACCTGTAGTATATTTTTTATCATGAGGGTCGTCGGACCAATCTGAATCAATGAAACCAACCAATAAAGGAGTCCCCCCTGAACTGTAATGTATCTCGAAATGAATTGTACCATGAACATAGAAAAGTATCCTTTTAGTTGCTTTCCAATGGATTTCATGGGGTGTTTGCATATATCGAGAAACAAGACCAACAACAAAGGAAAGATCAGGACGGGTATGAGTCAAGTATAAGAGGCTACCAACTAACTGACGGTACAGGGTGACATCAACTTCAGGAGAAGTACAGGTTGCAGAAATCTTGACTCCAGACTGGAAGGGAGAAGGGGTTGGTTTACAATCGTCCATGTGAAGGCGACAAAGTAGGTCACAAGCATACTTAGACTGGGAAATAAAAATTCCTTCATTGGTTTGAAAAACTTGGAGGCCAAGGAAATATTGCAAAAAACGTAAGTTTGTCATTTCAAATTTATTCTTAAGGATGGTTTTCACATGGTTTAAAATTTTTGAGTCACTATCAGTAAGGATAAGGTCATCAACATAACGAAAAAGGATTATGAGATGGCTTCCTACTTTCTTGGTATAGACACTAGGATCAGAATGACATCTAGAAAATCCAGTGGCAATAAGAAAGCTATCCATTTTGGCATACCAAGCTCAGGGAGCTTGCTTGAGAGCATAAAGAGATTTCTTGAGGTGACAAACAAGGATAGAGTCATTCAGGACATAGCCAGGAGGTTGTTCCATGTAGATTTCTTCTTGAAAATATTCGTGCAAGAAGGTAGATTTAACATCCATCTGATGGACCTCCCATTTATGTGAGACAACAAGGACAAGAACAAGGCGGATTGAATTCATTTTGGCTATAGGGGCAAAGGTTTCATTATAGTCAATTCCTTCAACTTGGAAAAATCCTTTGAAAACTAACCAAGCCTTGTGTCTTTCAACACTTCCATCTGATGCATACTTAGTTCTATAGACCCATTTGCATCTAATAAGTTTTCTTCCTTTTTGAAGAGGTACAATATCCCAAGTATCATTTTCCATTAAAGAATGATACTCTTCATTCATTGTTGTATCCCAATCTGGATGACCTAAAGCTTCTGCAAATGTCTCTGGATCATGATTTTATGAAACTTGAGCCAAAAGAGAAGAGGCTCACTGGAACTGTGAACGTGTCCAACGTTGATCTGAAGGATCACCGACAATATCACCAGTTGCTTCTCATGTTGAACGAACCCATCTAGGAAGCGGTGGAGTTGGTGTTGGTTCATGTTCAAAGAACTCATATGGAGGAGTGTGATCAGGCAGAGGTGGATTTTCATCCTCACTATCATCATCTGATGAAGAAACCAGATCATAAGAAGGCACAAATGTCAAAGATGGATCACAAACCGAAGAAGGCACAATCACCGAATTAGGCTTGCAGGCCAAGAGATTTTCATCAAATTTAACATCTCTTCTAATAATAATTTCATTACAATGTGATTGAATAAGTCTCTAACCTGTGACATCTTCAGAATAACCAAAAAATATACACTTCTCACTTTTAGGCTGCAATGTTTTCCTTTTCTCATCAAAAATGTGAGCCAATGCTATACTGCGAAAATATAAAAGTGACTTACATCTTGTTTAATTTTAGTCCAAGCTTCTTCCGATGTTATATTTTTAAGAGCCTTTGTTGGAGTGCGATTTACTATGTAATTTTCACAGTTGATGGCTTCCGCCCAATACTTTACACTTAATCCTTTAGATTGGATCATACAATTAGCTATTTCTTTTAATGTGTGGTTCTTGGAACAATGTGTTGCATTTGGATTCCCTGTGTAGTGCAATAGCTTTTAAAATTATTGTTCACATATTCACCTCCATTATCTGTTCTTAATCTTTGAATTTGATGTCTAGATTGCTTTTCTACAAGGGCCTTGTAGGCCAAAAACTTGTCAAAAACTTCACTCCTAAGTTTTAATAAGTAAACCCAAGTACATCTGGAAAAGTCATCAATGAAATTTGAGAAATACTTGTGCCCAGAAAAAGAAGGAGAAGAACGTGGACCACACAAATCACTATGAACAAGTTGCAAAGGACCCGAGGTGTGCGAAGAGGCACGTTTGTCAAAAATGTCACGTTGATGTTTGTCAAGAACACAATTGGCACAAACACCATCTCTACATGAAACAAGAGGAAGACCAGTCACCATTTGTTGATTACATAGTTGTTGCAATGAGCGATAGTTTAGATGACCAAACCGCTCATGCCAAAGTTTTCTCAAGTCATCGCTATGAGCAACAAAAA
>ML805157.1:0-16856 GCA_009831015.1 Picea engelmannii | reverse complement strand
GGGGCAATGCCCCCAACATTATTTTTTGGGCAATTTTTGCTATTTTTAGTGGATTTTTCTATTTTTATTAGTTTTGTAAATTAATCCCAGATTAAGGGATTAGGGTTTTGGTATCTATGGAATACCTAAAAACATTGTATATATTGTATGGTGAATGGTGAAATTTGATATAATGAATATAAGAAACGTTTTCCCGGTTGAGGGTTTCCGGTATAAAATCTTTGTGTACTCTGTGTATGAGCCATTAATTAATTTTTGTCTTTATTAAGTATTTGTATGCATTGCTTTACTTCGTAGGTTTAAAACTTACAACTTGGGATATTCAATTCCCTTATATACATTGGCTAATTTGAGGTTCGATATGGGCTGGAACCTAACATTTATCTACTTGATATCATGCGCCTAGTTCTAGATATTCACATGATGTGTCTACCACCATCATGGAGGTGTCCCCTAGAACATAATTACTGTGGCCTGAAACTTCCTTCTTTTTGGAATAATATTCTCCATCTACGTTAGGAATTCCTCTGTTGGACCTGTTCCATCAAATAATGGGGCATCACATAGCTTAGATCCAATCTAGTACAATAATTTAGTTATCCTTGCAAATAATTGAGTAGAGACCTCATACAACATGTTTTCCCACCTTTCCATGGAATATTTAGAATAATTTTTGTAGGACTTCATACTTCATCAGCTCAGTTCCCCATCCACCGTGGGATTGACATAATCATATATGCACCCGATGATCTTACATATATTCTCAATAATCAAGCTCCATGCATAATCATCCAACAACTCATTGTATCTATCTACTTCATTAGGATATATAGGTGTGATAACACACAAAGTTTCCATCTCAAACAAAATATGCCTCTTCTTTGAATTCAACACCACATTGTTTTCAAAGGCACAATCAATGATAAGTAGCACAGGGTATGGATTGTAATCATCCATAATATATATCACTTCAAAGTCAACCTTCATTTTAACCCCTTATATTTTCACTTCAACTTTCACCATCCATCCTATAGGATATATCCTATACTGATTTTCCAACCGTAGTTGGATGAGAGACCGTACCAAACTGGTTGTACCCATCAACTCCCATGACTTGTTTAGTAGGATGTTCACGTCGAAACCTAGATTCAACATCACCCCATCCATTTCCTAACTCCCATGTTTAGCTATCATCTTGAATTCTCTACCTCTACACTTCTTCTTGACGACTTGAAACATATCTCTTTCCAACAGGGGGTCTAATATATCTCTATTGGTCTCTTCTTCCCCTATATAGGTTGCTAACATATTTGTTATTTTTCTTGCAACATCAGGATCATTTAACAATCTCAAACAACAACATAACAAGTTACTTACTTGATATTGAGTCTTTGTCTTGTGACCCACGTCATGAATTTATTATTCATGTGTCATGAATTTCAACCACTCATGCATTTATTCCTAAACACATCTTTATTATGCACATTGCTAACTCCTCGTGTCTATGCACTTCTTTGATTCACCTTTGCATAACATACTATATTTATTCTCACACACGAGGTTTGTGCAATGACCTCTTCATAACGTATTGTAGTTATTCACGGGCACAAGCATATTCCAACGACCTCTTTGTCGCGTGTTGGACCTATTCACAAATTTTGGCCTCCTCAAGCATCATTTGAATTTTGCAATGCAAATCCTCTCACACTCTTTATTCTTCGAGGGACCTCTACATATCACATGAAAACTACTTCTGTTGAAACACCTCAAACTTAGGGGGGGTTATGCAGCCTTAATTATCTTCTCCCCTATCCTTTGGCTTGAGCTCTCACCATCCTTGAAGTCCAATCCTATCTTCACTCTTTCGCGAGTAATTACCCATACATCCAATTCCTCATCCTTCTTCTTATTTTTGGGTTGATATCCATGCACCATGTTACAATGTGCCTTTTTTTCTTTCCACTCCTTCAATAAGTCATGATATTCCTCTATGACATGCTCAGGGTTGTAACAACACCCAAATAGAGCATGTGGTTTGGCACAAAACCTTGAAACATGGCCAATATCTCCAGACTTAAAGAAAGTGGGGGGTGTACCTCTCGCTCCTCCATATCCTTGTTTGCAACTAAATTCATAACCACCTATGGGACCTCCTCGATATATACCTCTCTCAAAATTTCTCCTATCACCACCCTTCTATTCTTCTTGCACACATAATACATAATGGGTGTGGTCTTACATCAACTGGAGTGATCGATGGTTTTTCAACATCATGTTCCGCAGACTTACATAATTTTAAAAATGGAGTATGATGTGTCTTCTGACATCTTTACAACATTGGGTAGTAGGGTGGTAAATGACCCCACTATATGCAAACTTTTCACCATTCCATCTAAGGTGTAGTTGGAGATGGACTCGGCAGGCCCATCACCACATTGTTTCAAAGTATATGACACCCATCACTATGGTGTCCCTCAAAATGACATGTGGTACACCATATGTTCTCATGCACAACTTGGCCATGGACTACAATTGGATCATGACATTGGAAATTTGTGACTACACCTACGCTAATATTGCCAATGTTTTTATGCCTCCTGGTGTATCTTCCAAGCACATTGCAATTTCTATCGATTCTTCTCGAGTAGTCACCATCTGCTGAGTGAGTAGGAGTTGGATATGAATGATTAACCTTGGAATAAACCATTTTCTATGTTGTACATCCTGTATCTAGAATGCTAGCCTATCCAAAAAAATATTTAACTATTGGTCATAATCCCACATGGTTCTTCCCTGCTTCTTCTTAATATCCATGATCTTTGTAATACATAAATAATCTTACTTACATTTCTAGAATTATTTAAGAATATATATCTTGATCTCAGCCATGGACCTCTCCTTTGTCGCTAGTGTAATAGCCTTGTACTCCATGTACCACATCAAGGTCTTGTCCCTGAACATGGTTTCCAATTGTGCAATCTTCATTTCCTTATCTATGATCCTATTCACAGAATATATTGCTTCACACATGAACCAATGTTTTTCTACATCATCTCTTCCCATTCCATGCAACATGGGTAACCTCATGGTACTACCCTGATTCTCCATTATCGATCTCAAACTATTTCCTCCAATCTGATTGCTAGGTCTCAGGATTCTCAATATCAATACTCTTCTTGGTGAAGTATCTCTAAATTTTCCTTCTTCCTCACTCATCTCTTATATTTTGTATTATCCTACTCATTCGTCTACTACAATCACCTCACTATCTATTGTTCCTTCTTGTTGGTTACAAGTTCACAAGGGTTTTTTTCAAAGGTGGGGTAACTCCATACTATTCTAATATTTCTTATGGTTGACCTAGATATTTTCCTTCCTGCAACTATGCGAGACCATGTACTATCACTAACTATTTTCCCCCACCACTAGGGGATCCTCCATCTTCCTCTTCTTCTCCTATTCCTTTACTCTTCACTTCATCTTCCTCATAATTTGCAACACCTCGCAACAACCAAGGGGTCCAGACTTCATATTTTTTCCTTTTCTAACACTACTACCAATATCATTACTTAATACCCTACTCTCAACGATGTGTCTCTTCATAGTCATATATCCATATATGCTTCTCTCTAGAAAAACACACTCTCCCACACTTCCTCCTAGTGTGGTGTCCTTACGCTTCATCATGTTCCACACCCTTCATCATGCACTCCTTGGTAGCTTCCTTCCACGTCTTTTCTCTACTTTCCTACTTGAGTCAACTCTTCTTGTGTATCTATCATCTCTTCCTCTCAATTTGTATTTTTTTTTCCATCCTATTCCTCACCTCATTCCAAAAAATCCATCATGTTCCTCACTTCATTCTACCAACTTTTGGATCCTCCTCAATGGATTCATCACTTCTTTCAATTTCTCTCGATCTTTTCATCCTTCCCAGGCGCTAGGGGAGTCTATTAAGCCATCCTGTATGACTCAATGCACATCAACCCTTCCTTTACGAATAACATCTTTCTACAAAGTATGATTTCTTCTAACATCATTCTTCTAGGTAATTTCATGAACTTCCTTTCAGCTTCACTAAATGAATCAGTGTAATCTACAACAAATTCAATTATATACCCCTCCTTTACTCAAGAAAGCATGAAATCGATGGATCGATTCCACTTGTTATATAATGACTTCATCCTATCAACCATGGATTCATCCCAAACTATCAACTTTAGTGACCATAAAGAAGTATTAGTGGTAGTCTTCCTTTTTATCCATTCATACAATAAACAAGGAAATACAACAAAGAAAACATTATGCATATCAGTTTAGATATGCCTATATTTATATCGCTTCACATTGAACCTAAAACCTCAATTTTCCTTCTGAGTAAACTCATGTTCCTTTGTAGCTAACCAGTCTTGAATTTCCTCCCCCAATGGATACTATCTCATTTTATTCCTTCATCATTCAATACAAGACTTTCGGGTCCCATCAATGGAACCATTAGTTGGGACGTTTCACCCTTGCACGAATATTTCTTAATGATATGAAGTTGAAGACCCCTGGTTCATCCAGAGTGACCAAGAAAAACTTCAAGGAAGCAACATATCAGTCCTCAACCAAGGATATGAAAGTTGTCACTTGATACACCATGAGGATCACAAAGACCATTTGGTCTTATGTCGAGGATGAAGGACTAATCAAACAAAGATCCACCGAGGATTTCATTCATGTTATTCATTGCAACTAATCTAAGATATGACAAAAAATAATGGAAGAAACACATTTAATCAAACATATAATTGATACATCAGAGGTCCATAATCATTACAACTTTATTATTATCCCCATCAAATCATGCACAAGCATACATTAAGCAACTCATTCATTGAAAACAATAGATCTCTTCTTTTTTTTATATTTCCCATGATTATATTACATCCTTCCATGCACATCTCTTTATGATATATAGAGAAGACAAACTCAAACATAGAATCATATACATTACTATTATTAGATTAATCGGTAAGTGCAGACACAAACAAATCTCCCTTGTTTCACCCTGAAACTAGAACAAAACAAGACATACTATAAAACTTTCCCTAATTTTTAATTATCAAGCATACTAACTAACAAGAGATAAATGACATACCTTTTAAATATCATTTTTCCTCGCTAACTTGTCATCCTCACTCCGTTCCAAAGATTATGGAATTTTGAACCTATAAAAAGACACAAGATAACAAAGTGAAAGAAACAACGTATACTCAACATAACCTATGTATGTGATCAAGGAGTCATACAATAAAATAAGACCAATTTTATGGGAAAGAAATATATCACTGTATTAAAGAATGTGGAAGAAACATACAACCAAATGCCTTGATGTTGTCAGGATCCTTCCAAAATTTCCTTGCTTCCCACACACTTCTTCTCCATAGATTCTAATATCAACAATCTATATTGACAAAGAAAATCTCAAAGCCAACATACAATATCCAAAAACTCCAAGCTAAAAAACTCAACAACTTTCCAACTAAGCTCTAGCCAACTCAATCCCAAGCTAACTTTTCCCATGAGAACTCCTCTCCTTTTCTAAGATGAAAAGGATAGGGTGAGGAGGTTAGGATGATCCCATGAGGTCAGGGACGTGACTCATATCCAAACCGATCGAAGGCCACCTCACCCTCAAAGCTTCTATTCTAGAACTTCCGAGAAATTCCTCTTTTTCCTTTGTACGAAAAATTGTCGCACCCTTAACACTGAGAAAACTGCGATGACGTCACATGAAACTATGGTGAAAACTGCGAAGATACTATATCTTCATAGATTTAACACTAAGAAAGGTGTGACGATCCCTTTTTCTAAGGTTTTTGACAAAGGAAAAATATAATTCCATCTCCCTAGGAAAATGTATCTTCATTCTTCTTCATGGATTCAGGCCATTGATCCTTCTCAAGACAAATGATAGGTTTACATCATTAACGGTCATATGGGTGAAAAAAATAAAGTGTAACAATTACAAAACATCGTCTTAGAGTGAGATCTAAGACACTAGTAATTAATAGCTTTAGAATCTAAGTAGCTAATAATTAACGACTAGCTAATTCACTAACACTCTTTCTATTGTAATTGCTTCCTTATATTTTCTTCTCAACTTTCTTGGCCCTAACGATCTATCTCTTTCAATTCTACCCCACTTTCTTATCCAACTTCGATTCAGGATGCTTTTATCCCCTTCCTACATTCCATGTAACTAGAATCATTTCTGGAATTAGGGAAATCTTAACTATGTTTCCATCTCGTCTTCTTTCTACTCCACATTTGCTTGTGTTGCTTGCAATAATCATTTGGGGATATTTCATGAATATTATTTTCCTAATTTCGCCATGCATGCACTGTCTTCTTGATTTATGGAATGCATCACAAACATCAGACCGAAGTGCATTGTCATAACTTGAATTGGGGCGCAAATATCAAAATTCGATCTGGTGCACACACCTAATGTTACCCCTCGCACAACTGCTTGAGAGCGCACAAAATTGGAATGACTGTGAACAACTTCATTTGTGTCGACATGATATTTACCCAAAACTTTGTGTGCCAACATCCTAATCAAACTCTTCCACTTCCTTAATGGTAGATATCTAGAGTCATAGTTCTACTCTCATTGAATTCATCAACATATGAATTCTTGATCCATTATAGGAGGTGGCTATTTCAGTGTAGGAAATAAATACTTAAAGTAATAGATTCTTTCACTCAACTCTTAAATGTAATAGGATAAACACTAGGATGAAATGATAATAGGACAATAACATGAAGGAGGTTATTGGTAAGTTATAGTAGCATCATGAGACATAGGCCAACTCCCCCTTACACCATGTTACCTTTCCTCTCTTGTGGACTCATGGCACTTTGGAGCTCTTACCCACTTAGTGTTTGAACCGTTTATTAAATTACAAATGATCATATTAGTATGTCTTTCAAAAGGACCATGATTGTCTACCTTATGGTGTATAACAAATCAAAATAATGAAAAGCATAATTACATTATAAACAAGATCAATTTCAAAGGGAAAGTTGAAACACTACAAATATTAAAGAAACTTTAATTTTTATTAAACTTGAAATATAATGTCATTGAAATTTTTTCAAAAATTCAAGTTTGCATGATTTTAATTTTAGCAATGATACCATCATTCCAAAAGATTTCTCTATTTTTATCATGAAACTTTAATTTTTATTAAACTTGAAATATAATTTCATTGAATTTTTCTTCTATATTTAAAATGAAAAATTAAATTCTTTCAAAGCTCTTGAAGTTTGCATGGTTTCAATTTTGACAATAATACCGTCATTCCAAATGACTGCTCTATTTTTATCATGGAAGAAACCAAATATACAAACCAATATTTTATAAATACCTTCTCTAATATATATATATAGAATATATAATCAATATATTTTAATTATTTTATATTTAAATAGATTTATTTAAATATATATATTTTAATAAAAATGGATAGTGTTTTATTTAGTCAAAACCTGCAAAAGCCGTGTGTGAAAATTAGTTGAAAGAAACCATCTTAAAAATTTGAGAAAAATAATACAATTTACAATGTCATATGTGATAGATTTATTAGAATGATGTTATTTCAAACCTTATGTTGAAATGTCTAGTTTGGATTTGAATGCAAAAAAATTGTTTCAAAAGTTATTGGAGAAGGTAATTAGATAGAAAATAATTTTATTTATAAATATATTATAAATAATTAATATTGATTTCTCAAAAATATAAATAATATCGATGAAATTATGGAATTTGTTTTGATGAAATACACATCCTAGGGAAACTTATTAGGAAATTTTATTTATTGTGAGGATGGTATTGAAGGTAAACTAGTAAATCATACTTTTGGAAACCTAACATAGTGGAGAAATCAAGTGAGGCACACAATATTCATAGAAGTAACAACACTAGGAAATTGACAAGGTGAGCTTCTTGTTATAATTCAAAAAACTCAACCATTTGAGCTAACTTAGGACATTGATGTCCCTTGAATAAATACGAATCATCTCACTCCTTATCCAATAAGAAGAGAGAATGGTAGTGATGTTACTTTGCAAACCCACACTAATATCCATAAAACATAACTTTCTCACATGTACATACCTTACCCCACCTCAAAATTAACATGTTATTTTTGAAGACAAAACTCATATTCTTAACTATTATATAAATTTAAACTTTACCTCTTTAAAAAAGAATTTGTTAATAACAATATTATAATGTTAAATGTAAACTAATATAGTGTAGTGTTGAGAAAAATATATAAATAATTTTATTATAAAACCTTTCCAGTCATGTAAAGAAAAATAAGATCATTGTAATAACAATATTACAATGGTTAATGTAAATTATTTTAGTATTAAAAAAATACATAAATAATCTTATTGTGAAACCTTTCCACTAATGTAAAGAAAAATAAAATCATTGTTAGTTGGTGATGTGTGGTGAAATATTAACCACATACATCTACATATTCATGATAAAATGAATTCTCTTCGTGAATCTTCTTTTTAAGAATCTCCTATTCCATATTCATGATAAAATGAATTTTCTTTGTGAATATTTTTTTTTAAGAATCTTCTATTTCAAAATCAATGATTAAGATTTCTTTTTTAAATCTTTTATTTGAAACATTGTTCCAAAATAATGTTTGATAATCTTTTTAAGAATCCCCTGTTTCAAAATCAATTATTGGCACGCCATGATTCCAATGAATCTCTTATTTCAAACATTGTTTTGGAACAATGATTGAAAATCCTTTTTTTTAAATCCCGTATTCCAAAATCAATTTTGGCACTCCATGATTCCAATGATGTAATACACTAGAATTATTTTATAAAACAATTTTATTCCAATGACGTAATACACTAGAATTTTTTATAAAACAATGTTTGTTGTTTAATAATATTTTTTTCAGTAACTTTATTGTTTATATCAATTATCACTTTTTATATATTATGATTATATATTTATTATTCAATATTAAATATGGAACATAATTATTTTTTTTGTTTGTTAATTTGTGCTTAACCTATTAGCTACGCGATTAACCTGTGACTTTAACATCACAGAGTAACTTAACAACACACTCCATCACCGATTATCCTACATCTCGGAGACAATATGAAACATAATTATTATCAATTATAATATGTATTCATTATTTTACTTTATAAATATGTTTGATATTAGGATTAATTAATAATGTTTTGAATTTTTAATTTTTAATGTCATAAAAAATTTATTGATATTGGAAATAAGAAAATTTTTCTTTGGAGTTTGGATAATTTTTTTTTTTTTTTAATAGTTATTCCAAATATTACACATGTAAACATTCATGTTTAATTAGAACATTTTCACATTAGCCTATAGTTTACTTATTTACATTTTATGGAAATTAAATAGTTCATTTTTAAATTTAATTAGTTTATGGCTACAATTTAATATTTATGACCTAATTTTATGGATATATTGGAAGATTTCTACAAATTTATGAAAGAATTATGGAATATATTGTGGTAAAATATAAAGATAAATATTGAAAATCAAAACATATTTTTAATAAACGAAAAATTCTTATCTCTTTATAATAGACAGGTTATTATTTTTAATTGAATATAAATATTAAATCATATATATATATATATATATATATATATATATATATATATATATATATATATATATATATATATATATCAGTCTTCCTAACATCTTAACTTAATAAAAGTATGGTGATCTTGGAAACCTTCTCTTAATATTTTTCAAACATAGAAACAAAATTCTAAAGAATCACAAGATTTACCCTCTTAAGATTTGATAGACCAATTCGATCTTAGTGAACTTTAATAACCATAATCATCATCATATATATATATATATATAATTAAAAATAAATTATTATCAAATAATATAATCAATATTTAAAAGTTAATATTTTTTTTTAAATCGATTTTGACTTTGTTAAAATTAAAATTTAATATTTATATAACTTAATATTAAATATTTACTAGTTCATTAATATTAAAATTCAAACTCGCTATTAAGTTCAGTAAATGATTTTTTTGTGAATTATATGCTTCAATTTTAAATTCAGAAAACTTTATATGCATCTAGGACTACTAGCTAAATTTACCATTTTACAACTATAAGCAACATAAACCTATATGTATATTTGGCTTTAGTTAATACGATGAAAACTTTATTTATAATTCGGGCTACAAGACATATGTATCATTTCGCAACGATAAGCCACATAAATTTATCTAAAAGCCTTAAAAGCAGGTAATATTTTTTTGGGATATTTATCTTAATATTTTTTTACATTTATCTTAATATCTTAAATTAGGTGAGAAATTGTTAAATTTACAGAGATTGAGTAAATTCACAGATATTTGAGTAATTATTTTTGATGAAATTTAAAAAAAATGATTTTATTTTTTAATTAAAAATAAATATTAAATAACAATAAAAATATTGATTTAATGTAAATTTATATGACAGGATTCCAAAAAAACATTTTTTAAAACAATTAGACAACCTAAAAATAAAACGTTTTAAAAGAATTTTGTTCTGTGTAAGATCTGTGGGACACAATTTTGAAAAAATTACATTACCGACCATATTCATATTTTGCTGCCAGCATAGTCTTAATGTACGTTATCATTTTCAAGATGCAACACTCACAGAAAATCCAACGTTAATATAAACCTCTGGAAGTTGCCATCTTATTGTTCCGAGAGTTAGATCTAGTACATAAGAAACTTTCAGCCAAACCCTCTGCTTTTACAAGCTCAGGAAGAAACCTTCGTTCTCACGGCCTATAAGCAAGATGGAGCCGATCCAAAATGGCACCAAGAAACAAAACAGATAAACCAGGGGCCTTTTCCCCTATATCAATTACACGAATAGAATCCCGCTAATTCGACCAAGCTGGAATCACTGTGGATCGACTCTGGATCGGAGTTAGCCAAAATCCACACCAAATGCTCGAACAACACCACCTCGCAGGCGACGGAGAAGCCGTCTCTGAATTTCTCAACGACGAGTACCGTTAACAATGGATGATTGAGACAATCTGCACTTATGAAATATCGTCTCCTACTCTTCCCAACATAGATTGCCATGGATCCCTCGGGTGGTTCGTCTACTCTGTGATCATGATCTGCATGGACGAGGCTCGATGGCCTTCTTTCTCTAAAATCCTGTGCAGTAACATCGCCCCAGTCATGAACATCATCCTGGAATGGCTGAGGATCTGAACTGAGATTACTGTATGAACGTGCCAGCCGGGAGAAGCTTTGCCATCTCTTGAGAAAGCTTTTAACCTTGTTCATCCTGCTTCGCTGAGCCATCTTCAAAAGAAGAGCTTCCTTGGCTTGCAGGCTGTCGAACGAATGCGAGGTGAACGAAGGGAGAATGCTAAGACGAAGGGAGAGTATCGAGGATGGGCAGTGGGGACCGTCCTTATAATATAACAGAGGGATGGGCAGCCCGTGAAAGATAAAAGCGATTTTGTCATAACCTAATTTGAATTGCATGGAATTACAGGGTAGGTCAAGGACGCCTGCTAGGAAAACTGGTGTACTAACCCTAAGACTGAAATGAGAGAGAGAAAATGCTCTCCCTATAATGCCTGGTGCATAAAGTCAAAGAGGACAAACATTTTGAGAGATCTGTAGTAGGGATTAAAGTAGGCGCGGTAGGAGCCCAAATGAGACAGAAAATTTTATTACAGAAAAGCTAGGTTTAGAGATTTGTCTCGACCTAATAATTAAACAGTGGAAAACAATTTTCCATTTGCGATTTCTTAAAATAAACAGTAATATTGGTTCAAGGAACGAGATCTAATTGACTCTTTCAGGTCATAGATTTTTGCTTACGTTATCCTGTCATGAATAAACTAACAAGAAGATCGAACCGAAAGAAATGAGGTTGATGTGCAGACATATAATATGTAGTGCAAAACAACCAACTTGATTTTTATAAAGAAACATATTGATGTAGTTAATGTGAACATGGGACATGAGCGACAACTAACGTCATATACATTGAATTGACGAATCCATAGGTTATTTTATTGGTTTGGTGCAGTGTTAGATTATCCTTCGCAAGTTATTTTATTGATGTGGAATTTGGTGGCAGAGGTAACAATTGTATTATTGTTTTTCCTAATGTAGTAATTAATTATTAGCTATTTTTCTAATAATAATTTGAAAATTCGAAAAACGGCTGCCGTATCTCCCTTCTCTTATGGGTTAAGAGAAACATTAATCATTAGTGTTTTGGTTTGGTGATTATCATACTTTAGCAGTTTTAAATGGCGTTATTTTTGGGTTTTTTCTTTGGCTAGAATTTGGTGTTTTTGTTATTTAAATTGTATTTTTTAATGTATAAATGGATTCAGTGTGCTCAACCCATGAAGCACTTGGATTATACAAATTTAACCACTCAAATCTACAGATTCAACTATTACTCACCAAATTTTCCACAAAATCAAACTAAAAATATTGAAAAAAAACTTCCAAAAATTAAAAAAGTTTATACTACGATGTTTAAATTTTATATCTATACAGTGCTTGATAATAACTTCAGGTCTAATTTGTCCTCATATTCGGTAAACTGGATCAACAATACCAAAATGTTTTTTGTCGTCATCCTCGTTTGTCCATTTTATAAGAATGTCCAAGAAAAAGGTTCGCGAAATTTGGTGGTGTGTCACAATCACATCATTAATTTTACAAGATAAGAAGTTTAGATTCCATTCATGAACTTGCAATTTTCTTGGCTTTTATGTCATTTCTTATTATAATTTTGAAAAATAATATGATTAACTATGTTTATTATTTTTATTTGTTTTGTAGATACAGGTGAGATTAGCTATATTTATTATTCATTTTTTTTTTTCGTTGAGACGGGTGAGTTTGGATTCGCGCAAAATATAGTGTTGACACTTACCTAACATAGCCTCAGCTCCTAACTTTTGCACTAATAAAGGGTTGGGTTTACCGAACAAAACCTAAACTTTCACGTGTTACTGGACTCGCCATGTGGGATGCCGTAAACTGGTTTAACACGTGAAGATGGACTCGCCAAGTGGGATGCCGTAAGCTGGTTTAACACGTGAATACGTATTGGTTGTTAAATGTGCACTAATTTACTTTTTAAGTGGACGAGAGGATTTCTACTTGAAATATTAATATTGTTTCTAAGAAGTAAGATGGTTCAATGCCGAAGTTTCATGGAAAAGGTTTTGATGTCCATTTCGAGTTTCATGGAAAAAGGTATTGATGTCCATTTCGAGTTTCATGGAAAAAGGTATTGATGTCCATTTCTTAGTTATCTTTGGTTCGTTGTTTTTTTTTTTAATATTTGTACTAGATGTTGTAATTAACATCCATAAATTTACATTAAGATTATTTTATGAAATTTATCATAAAAATTAAAAAACGAATGTTATATATTTTTTTAAGTTAGAAATTGTATTAAAATTTGCGAAGCAGAAAAATTATATATGTTATGATATTATAGGAGGTTGTTATAGTATTGTCTTGGTGGGAAACCAATGTTGTCACATGGTCTAAAAATGATATTGTCCATGCAAAACTTGGAGAGTTGTAAGAGACATAGATCTAATGTGCCACCCAGGGCGAAAGTTCTGTAGGCTAGACTGAACAGACCAAAACCAAAAGACTGGACTTATGCTAAGACTAAAAATTCCTAGATCTAAGAAATCGTGCAGGGCAAAAAGCCTGTGAATTATACTAGCTGAAATCATAAAAAAGATAGGAAACCTTATCCAGAAGGAGCTAGCCAGTGCTGGGGTCGAGCCTTTGCTCCAAAATATCCTGTGAAACATGCATGGTGTCTTTGTCGAGCTTGTCCTTGTCCGAGATAGCCTGCCTGAGGTCCTGAAGGAAAGTCATCAGAAGATCCTCTCGACACCACCACTCTGTTTCCTTGTGTTGCATCTTGTTGATGACCCCCTTGATGTTCTCGATGTTGATGTTTGGACAACATCAGGAAGACATTCTCTAAAGATAATAATTAATAATATAATTACTATTGATTATTAAATATAGTATGTATAATAAGTAAACGATAATAATAAATAGTTATTGATTATTCAAGGGACGCATCCTTTCATGGATGGTCACCTTATGTTCCCTATATATGGAACACTCATCATTGTAATAATACATTGAATATTGATCATATATTATATGATGTAAAACCAACATGGTATCAGAGTAGGACTGGGCTGACTCCCTCACAGGAGGGCCTAGGTAAATATAAACCTAGCCATTGGGACAAAAGAGGCATCGGATGGGCGAGAGAGAATCCCGTCAATGATATTGATGTTACATCCACGGGGCTTCAAATATTGAGATTGCATGGATACAATATATCCCAACGTAAATGTAAATGTTGATGTACAAAGGTATATTTAGCTGGAAATTGTGCCAGCATCCAAGTCTTTGAATTCTTTCACACTGTTGAATTATGCAATCAACATTCTTGGCAGATGTTTAAAAAAAATAAAAAAAATAAATAGAGATGAGAATGGGGAGTTCTTTTGCTTCTTGGGTCAAACACAGAGAGGAGTTAGAGTCACTTTAAACGTCTATCGTTTCTCACATCTTGCATTTCTGAGAGAAATGGTCATGGAAAAAACAAAACTCTGTACTGAAAGGTATATGTGGAACGCTTTGAAAGATCTAGATCTGTGGACGTCAATGAATTGCAGTGCCCTTCAGGGGAACTTGGTTTATGCACGCCAACTGTTTGACGAAATGTCTGAACGAAATGTGGTCTCATGGAATGCGATGGTTGTGGGATATGCAGTGTATGGGTATGGCAGTGAGGCATTAGGACTGTATAATAAGATGCGACAGTCTGGTATGAAACCTGATAAGTTTACATTTCCGAGCATTCTTAGAGCATGTGAAAGCATAGTTTCTCTGGGCTAGGGAAAACAACTACATGCCTGCATTATCAAAACTGAGAATGAGCCTAACATCATTTTGGAAAGTGCCCTTGTTGATAAGTATGTGAAATGCGACACCATTGAGGATGCGTGCCAAGCGTTTGATAAAATGCCTGAAAGAAATGTTGTCTCATGGACCGCCATCATTGCTGGGTTTGGTAGGCATGGTGACAGCAAAGAGGTTTTCTTGCTCTTTGAACAAATGCAACAACTTGGGTTGAAGCCCAATTATGTCACCCTCCTGACCATTCTAAATGCCTGCAGCCATGCTGGCTCAGTGGTTGAAGCTTGGCACTACTTCGAATCAATTCATCGAGATTATCACATCAAACCTAGAGTGAAGCATTATTCCTGCAGAACGGGTTTGTTCATGAAGCCCTCAACTGTAGAGAGCTTATTACCATGGTGTTCCTTTTTTTGGTGAACCCATATTTTTTTAAGTACATGTGAAACAAGTCAGCTAAGATTTGTGTATGTGAGACATTCAATGTCCAAAGAATGATGAAAAATGTCGTAAATCATCTCATTATAGAGGAGAATTGCCACATTGGTGTGTTCTAGGAGAAGGTGGAGGAGCCACTTCCGCAGAGAGTAGTCCTAGAGGAGGAAAATTGATGACAGAGTAGAGAAGCTACTCTCATTCTTAATGCTTAGCAGTTATAGAGTCCCAAAGGGAGTAGTTGTGAAATCCTAGAGTAGTAGCTGCAGAGAGAGTGGATGACCTACTCTCTAAGCAAAGAGACAGATAGTGCTTTGTAGTAAGCACCCTAATCTAGCTTGTGATTTGAGAAGACTAAGTTGTAGCAGAGCAAGTGTACTAGTGTGGTACAATTGGATATGTCTCTGGAGATGAAGAAACACGGCGGAGATATATATTTTTAACTAGGAAGAGAGTGCAATTTATAGAAAGCACACCAGAGGGTGTTGCCTCAGCTTGAGATCTGTCAAGATTTGTGGAAGGAGACTTCTATAAGACTCAATAATACAGAGGAAGAATATATCATATCCAATTACGCAAGTCATGGAAGCAGTGAGGCTTCAGAGGCTTCTCGCAGGACTTCATATGAGACATGGTGCACATGAAGCATCCAAGATTCAACACATAGACAAACAAGATGGTGTAGAATTCATCCTGACATGCCTCAGATGGTCATATGAATGAACCAAGACATTGGTTTCATGAGGAAACCTTTATATTTCAAATATTGTCTAAGATGACATTCCTTTCAAAGGGAGATGATTAAGCCTATTGATCCCATTGATCTTGTACCTCCAATTGATGTTCCAAGAAATATTGTAGTAGGTTAGAAGGAACCTACCTAGGATCATTAGAATCTGTAGGAGGCAGAAGGACATGCAACTCCTCGTGGTACCTTTCGAGAGAGAAAAAGACATAAAATATATTCGTGCCATGTCACAACTATGAGCCACATCATTGATTCTGAGCCTTCTTGTTATGAGGAGGCATCTAGTCAGCCAATATGGAGAGATATCATGATGGAGGAGTATCAGTCCATCATCAAGAATGATGTGTGGGATATTGTTCCAAGACATTGGACATAAGTTTGTAGAGACTTCCAAGTGAATCTATAAGATCAAACATACAGCTGACGGAAGCATCGAGAAACACAAAGACAAGAGTGGCATGTTGCAGAATGTCTCGCTCGTTGAGAGGGAGTGTTGATGTTTGGACAACATCAGGAAGACATTCTCTAAAGATAATAATTAATAATATAATTACTATTGATTATTAAATATAGTATATATAATAAGTAAATGATAATAATAAATAGTTATTGATTATTC
>ML805156.1:121837-136270 GCA_009831015.1 Picea engelmannii | reverse complement strand
TTTTGGGATACCACAGAACATCATCTCTGACCGGGACAACAGGTTCCTCAACACATTTTGGTCGAGTATCTGGTCACTGTTGGACACCAAGCTCACTAAATCCACTTCTTTCCACCCCCAAACAGACGACCAAACATAGGTTTTCAATCAGATGATTGTGCACATCCTGTGCATGTACAACTCTAAGAATCCATGTACATGGGATGAGAGTCTCCTCTATGTTCAATACAATTACAAGAGGGATCTCCATAGCTCCACCGACCATAGCCCATTTCAGGTGGGGCTGGGATTCCAACCCTTGGGTCCCATGGATGTTACACTACCTCTTGCCACCACACAGACAAACTCTTCCCATGTTCAATCTGAGACTGACAAAGCCACCAGATTCACTGAGCGGATTCAACACATCCACCAACAGGTCGAGGAGATTTTGCAGAAATGAAATGCTAAGTACAAGCAGCGCCATGATCAACACAGGGTACCGCACTAGTTTCAAGTTGGCGATAAAGTTTGGTTACATTTGCAGAAGGAGCGTCTCACGGGGCCCCATCAGAAGCTTCACCCACTTTTTTATGGGCCTTACACTATCACCAAGGCTCTGGGTAGCAATGCTTTTGAGCTCAACACTCCACCCTTCCTTGGCTTGCACCCAGTGTTCAATGTGGACCTCCTTCGACCATAATTTCCACCATTATTGGACACCTCAGAGATGACATAACAACTGACACCAACAGAGCTCAACCTTGACTACATGGAACAAGCATCCACTGATCATATAGTGGACACACAGGTTAAGGGCACTCGCTAGTTGAGGATCCAACTTTATTGGGTTGTCAAGGGAGGGAAACTCCTACACCACGACAAGTGTCTCACCCGGGGCCAAATCCAATAGAATTTTCCTCATCTGATGGGGAAACTCAATGCAATGGAGACCATTGCTTCCTAAGGGGGGATGATTGATCCAAGTGGATATTGGTGGCCACCCACCTATTCCAACTGGCTCCTCTTGTCCGTTTTTGGTTTAGCACGTTTTTATGTACTTCTTTGTAATCATGGGTTCTACACTTCTGGGGATGTCGGAAGCCCTACACATCCTCCAGGTGGATACTGGTGGCCTCTCGCCTAATCCAACTAGTTTATTTTGTATGTTTTCATGTTAGCACATATTATTGTACTTCTAGGGCTGTTTTGGGGCCCTAAACATTGTTTTTTTGGCTTGCCACAATCAAATTGTAGACGAAGCTAGAGTTTGACAACAAAATGTGTAGCTCTTTGAAAGACCTTTCCAATGGGCTATCACGCGCCTAAAACAGAGGTTGTATGCGAAAGTTACGACCCTGGGAAGTTGAGGTACCAACTTACCCATAGGAGCCCACATAACTTTTGGCGTTTCACCTTATAGGGTTAGGTTTTTGGATGTCTAGGGTTTTGACATTTGTGATTAATATGAAAAAGGCCTCTGGAGTCTCATTGTAATCATTCTGCTCAGACGGATGCGCGTAGCAGCCACATCTCTTCTCAAATATAGCTACCACCATTCGAGCAAGTGTTTCAGTTCTGCAGTTTTTACAGTTTCAACCTATTTCATTTATTTAATAGAAGATATGGTTCTCTGGATATCTGTGTTATTCTTCATATCTCTTTGTTTATTGTATTCAGTCTGTAATCAGTTCGTTCCGCTCCTAAATCCATATTCAGTCTGTAATCAGTTCGTTCCGCTCCTAAATCTGAATTATTGAGGTGTCCGATTGTGAAAAAACATCGTTTAGGCCCTCAAAATGGCCCCGAAAGTTTAGGACCTGAAAAACTGCTAAAAATAGTAAATTGCCAACAAACTATTTTGAGCCAGTTGGAATAGGTGGGTGGTCACCGATATCCACCTCAATCAAGCAATCTAGGGGTAGGTTTTTTACTTCCTCAACCCTCAATTGTGATAGGGTTTTGAACCTTCTAAAATATTATTGAAATTACATATGTGGCTGGCCCCATATGTGTGAATAACAGAGGCTGACATGGCATCCTCTCATACCATGGTGGTCAACATAGTAGGTCAACTTGTCGGAGGCATAACTTTTTCATACGAGCTCTGATTGATGTAATTTTTGCACCATCGGAAAGGTCTTGATATGTGGAATAACATCATGGGGTTTGCATTGTGCTAGGAAAGTTTTAACCCCCAAAAATGTCATTTGATACCTCAAAATAACCCTAGAAGGTTCCAGACTCCAATTTTTCCAAACTCGAACCTACCACTAAAATGGCCACGTAAACTAATTCCTCCAATTTTTTCCACTCTGAAAGTATCGAGATAGATGAAAATTGATATAATGATCCAACCTGGATCAAGTATGCATACCAAATAATTGCAAGAATGGGATTTGTTGGAGACGATGTTGTCATTGGTTGATATCAATGTTCCAAATGAAAAACAATATATGTGTGTGTGTAGAGAGAGAGAGAGAGAGATGACGTCTATGGCCAATATTATGACCTTTCAAATCTCGTTGGGTTTAATGGGCATCCTTTAGAAGAAAATCGTTATCTTTTTAATAGTGATTTTGTTGATCAAGGTTCCTTATTAGTTGAATTCATACTTGTATTATTTTCTTTAAAGTGCACATTCCCAACTGGATTGTATTTTTCGAGAGGATGTCATGGAAGAAGGAGTTATAGTTCTTGAATTTCCAACAAAAAATTGGCACACGCAGTTTAGAAGTCTTTAAGTCATGTGTTCTTGTTTGATAATGGAGACACCCCCACAAAAATCCATTTTAGTAATAATCTCCATTCAAAATTTAAATTGGTGATTATGATTCCAATATATCTCCTCTTCAAAGAATTTACTATTGGTTGTTCGAAGTGCTTACCTATTATCAAAGGTCAACATTGATTATTCTAATGCGTTAGTAAGAGATCGATCAAGTACTAAGACAAAAAAATCATAACGATTCAATAGCTTCAATTCTTTTCTTGAGTATACAATGGTGTTGATTATATTATTTAAAAAACGGTCTTGGCTTGAAAAAGTGAAAGCTTCTTTTATAGTTGAGGTTGACATGTATTTTCATTCTACCTATAAACTTGAATTTGCAAACACATTCGAAGGAAGCCTCGACAAATTAGGAGCATGGATACTCTTATGGGGGATTGATGATTATGTAGCATGTGGACTGAGGTGAATTTAGGTATCACATCAAAGGTGGTTGTAGAGTTTAGTGTTTTAATAGTTGGATTGAGAGTATCTTTGGACATAGGCATATACCACAATGAAGTATCAGGGAAATTTGAAGGGATTCACAAATTGCATTTTTTTTTTTGATAAATATGTGGTGGATTTGACAAAAGTAGCAGAAGATTTGATGAATACATTCAATTTATTCCTAGTCAAACATCAAGCATCTAAGCTCAGATACTAGGTTGGAATTTCAAGAGAAAGCATCCTTATTGGAGTGGTTTGCAAATGAACCAACTTAGAGGTTGAGAAAGACATTCTAGCTATAGGGGTTGCATTTGAGTCTTGAGGTGATACTTGAATTAGCATCCTTATATGGTTTGGAGACTTCAGTTATCAAATTGATGATCTTTCTTATGATGGGGAAAGAAATTACGTTGCAAATTAATACTTTGAGATTTTACTAAGAAAGGATCAATTGAGGGGAGAGATGACATTTTTGGGTTGTGGATAAAATCATTCCTAATTACTTTTTTGCATTAATTTTGAGTATTCATTGATTATTTACTTAGTGGATGTTTAGAAATTCATGATATCTAGAAGAATGTTATGACAACAGATAGTGACAAGTAGAGGAAAGGTAGTAACTTGATTCTCCTATTTTATTGAACTTGAGTGGGGCAACAAGTGCCTAAGGTGTCAAGCCATTTCAAACCACCTCAACTCTCACTCTAATTTTGGAATTTAGTTACATGAAAGTAGGAAAAAATCAAGCATGCCAAAAAGGCAACAAATATCTAATTTTAAAAGGGTTGGAAGTTCTTGTAGCTAAAGGCTGGTCTCTCTTAGTAGCCCTATGCGCCATTTTATTTTCTAAATACCAATGAGCCTACATACATGATTCATTACTATATTTGTAGAATCCATCCTTTTCTACTTTTTTGTATTTCCCTCTTCTTTTCACAACTCTTTTCTTCTAGTTCAGTTGTATATCCACATAGTTTCTTTTATATTCACAATAAAAAAAAAAGGTAGGATGTGATCCATTTCCTATATTATGAATGTTGTTATTGTATTAACCTCATGAACACTTATATGTAGTCCAAAATATCTACTATAATTTTGCATTTCTATTATGAGTGTTTATGCAATATTCAAAGTATGTTAAAAGAATTTTGAACATATTCATATGTAATTCCTGATATTTAATATCTTTTTTCTTCATTTGATGAATATATGTCCATGTTTTGAATATATTTGACACTTTCCTTGAAATCTCATCTCATAAATTGACTTAAATAGCTAGTATAATGCCCTTCCCAACATTACATTAATTACTTACACAAATAGACAAGAAAAAACTAATGTTTTCTTTGCTGTTCACTTCATCATCACTATTTATCATAACCATTCAATATTCACTTGCATACATCACTATTTATCATAACCATTCAATATTCACTTGCATACATCACTATTTATCATAACCATTCAATATTCACTTGCATACATCCCAATTAAATATTCTCATATTATACCATCCCATCTATCTTTTTCAATATGTAGACATTTGCATGCACGATACACTTTTATTCAAGACCTTTCTCTTACTCATGCATAACAGAATCTATAATCAAATCAGGTATTAAATCTATTACTTTTCAACTCAATGAACAAATAAAGTTCTTTCTTAGAATTATACCTAATCGAGGATCTAAGCCTCTTATAAATTATATATCATTTTCACATGCAATGATCACTCATCTTCCAAGAACTAAAACTCTAATTCTAATTGAATAACATTCTTCCCTCTATGCGACAGATTTACAAATCGTGTAGTACCCTTTTCGGCACTATGTTAATTACTTACACAAATAGAAAAAATAATATATATTTTTTTACCACCCGTTTAATGATAAATAAAATAATATATATATATTTTTACCACCTGTTTAATGATAAATGTCATCACTATTGATCATAGCCATTTCATATTCACATCATAATTACATATTCTCATATCATATCGTCAATCCTTTCCAATATGAAAATTCAATAATAACTCTACATTTGCGTGCATGACACACTCTTATTCTAGGCCTTTCTCCTACTCATGCATAGCTGAATCTATATTCAAAGCAAGCAATGAATCTAGATCTTCTCAACTCAATGAAAAAATAGGGTTCTTTCTTGGAATTATATCTTTGAGTATTTTAACCTCTTCTAAATTACATACCATTCTCACATGCAATGATCACTCATATGAAGGGAGCTAGAACTCTAATTCAAATTGAATAACATTATACCCTCTATGTGGTAGATTTACAAATGATTCCTATTTTCTCCTAAATTAAAAACAACGCCACTAATTAGATTTACAATCAATTATTTGCAAGCTAATAGATCTACGAGTGTAGGTATGAAATCAACTATTATAAATGGGTCCGTCCTTCAAACATACTTTTAGAATTAAAATCTCTACTTGCAGTTCAATTTTTCAAACACAAACCTCATTCAAATAAGATTATGATTAGTATCCACATTGTTGATATATGCATGCAATATAATAGACCACCCTATAAAGCAATATGTATTCTCTAACCATAACAAGACTTTTCCATTAATCCTATTTAGCTCTATAGAGATCAATTGATCCTTTAGTTGAGGAAAAGTAACAAGGTATAAGATAAGGTTGGCCCCAAGAATTGGAAGTAATATGAGACTCTTCAAACTTAGTTATGTAAAATAAAATCAATCAAAGAGAAGACCTAATGACTCTTATATGAGGTTATAACACTTACAAATTACATATAAGTATACTCTTTAGTAATAGAAAGAAAACCGGGGGTGGTTGGTGCGGGGGGATCCTCATTGATCATTGAGGGAATTTTTTTTTATCCTATTCCTGGGGACTAGGAACCTCCTCCAATAACCAAGCAAAAACATATGTATTACTTCAAGGATTGTCTGTGGTAGCGGATGCACAAATTCATTCTCTAACAGTGGTGGAAGACTCAAGCATAATCATTCAATTGATGAACAAGAAATATCTTCCGGATAACTACAAGATCACTTCCATTTTGGCACGAGATCAACATGAGGTCACTAGATTTCAAAAATATCCTTCTACCAAGCCTTAAGGGAAAACATCCACCAAGAAGTCTCTCTTACAAACAAGGTCATTGGTTTAAAAATGGGGGAGCTTATGTCTAATGGTTCATTAGTCTCTCAAAGCATACATTAATCAATCCCATGCACTCAATGGTAAGTACCAACAAATTAATAAGCCACATGTCTATTATGCATACTAGCCCCACTTCAAAGGTGAGATAATAAACACGATGATACCCTATCTCCCCTCATACATGCTAAGGCTCTTGGTGGATTAAGAATTTGAAGGATGGGATGTTTTATATCACAGGTGGTGTAATACCCCCAGGTTGTAAATGTACATATGTTTTATAGGTTAGCAAGACAAGATGTTTTGGGCCAAAGTGCCTATGTTTATATATGTTGGGCTTGGGTGCTTGTGTGATATTAGGCAGGAGAACATGTATGCTGAAAGGTCGGTAAGCCCGACATTGTGAATTGTAATCACACTTGGATATATTAATAAAATACATCACTGCTGCATACCAAGTCAGATGAAAGAGTATAGGGGGTTAGGACTCCACAAGAGGGAAAAGGGGATAAGTCCTAAGTCTTCTGATATAGTGTTATCCTAAGTTCCTAAGTGAATGGAACAAATTACCAGGTGGAGGAAAAGGTAGTTCTTTGTGTGCCACGTGTCAATATGGGCACATGCATATTTAAAGGTGGGATTTTAGTTTAATTCTCTCATTCCTTCCATCATTCTTATGTTGTCTCGGAGAGTGTGAGCTAGGGATTTGTTGCTCCATTATTATCTTGTATAACCTAGTAAATCCTTGGGGGTTTGGGTTTGAAGAAGCAATTTGTCAGGCCCGTGGAGAATTCTCTTTGAGTGAGAGAACTGTTGGGAATAGGTTTCCCCGTGTGCTGGCCTAGTGGGTGCCATAACTCTTTGAGAGCAACCTTGTGTTCCAAGTGTTGTAACACTTTGAGACATCTTGGCCAACTTGTTGTTGAAGCCATGGAAGGGAAGTGGGACAGTCAAAGGAATATGGAGCAATGAAGGGGTACACGTCCTTGGGTGGGACATGATGTGGGGAATGAGAGGTTGCGAGGTGGAACTGTTGCTAGAATTGGTGCCATTGGCCTTGTCTTGTTTTGTAGAGTGTTGTAAGACCTTAGTGGGACTGGTGAGAGTACATTTTCCCTTGTGGAGTCATAGCCCCAGCTCAATGGTGACCTACTGTTGAGAGTGAATGAACATCAAATTATGTGGCTAAGAGGAATGTCTGAGATCTGCAACCAGTTGGTGATTTTCAATAAAAGATAAGTGTTATTTTATGTGTATTATTCTACTGAATAATGTGTGTTTTTTTATAATTCTTTTATGATATAATTGTTGTAATTATGCATAGATTGTCTGCTATTAGAACTGCATAATTTTTTCATATGCATGGCATATTAATGCAATTGGAATCATAGGCCTGGATAAGGGTCTAGGTATGAGCCTTCAGAAAGGTTGGCTAGTTTGAAGAATGGCCGGTTAAGTTAATGGTATCAGAGCTAAGAATTTATGGGTGTTTTTATGGGGAAATTGAGAAATTTTCTAGTGCCCCAACATCCCACCAGGCACTTGAGTGGCTAGGTACGTTACAAAGTGGTATCAGAGCCACATGTTCAACACTAAGCCTGCATGGGCTAGATGTAATCACACAAAAGATGAAATTGTAGATTTAAAGTCCAGAGGATGTATGCAATGTATTTGTTAGAATCTCCCAAGGAAAAGTTTGGAATTTTGCTTATAAATTTGGGGAATTTGTATTCAAGGGTTGAAACCCTCAATTTCACCCTCTATTTGAGTGTTTTTAGGCTTGGAATGGGTCAATTTTTGGATTTGCAGGATATCCATGGCGAAATTAGGTGAAATTGGGCAAGAGCCCCAATTTCTACAGTGAAATTCATTGAAAATTCGACGCAGGAGTTTCAAATTTCAAGAGAAGAGGTCAAATTGACATGCACAAGGCCGAAATTGGCCATAGGAAGCGAATTACATAGCTTCCATGGTGGTCAGGGAAGAAATTCTGAATTTAGACATTTTTTTAAAATATTCGAAATTTTTGAAAATTTAGGGATTTTCCGTACATGACGTCAGGGGTGACATGGACTGCCACGATGGTAGGTGCATGGTAATGGGTCGGTGGTAGGCCCCAGTGGCGAGGTGGTAGACCACCGTGGCAGGATGTTGGGCCATGGTATAGACCAAAACTATTCATGGTATCACATGTTGGGGTGAGCGATATTGAAAAATTGGTTGGGGATGCTAAACCAATAAGGAAGTGCCACATATCCTTGGGTGGTTTTGTGGTATCTCATGTTGAAGGATCATTAACACTCAAGCATTTTAACGATAAAAAATAGGTGTAACATCCCCACTATAATCCCCAATTTAATAAATGCATAATGTAGATATGAATGTGGTTATGGCCAAGCGATGTAATATGAAAATGTATTTTCTTAATTTTAAATAAATATAATGTGATACCAGCTGCTGAGAATATGGACATAGATGAGGGATTATTAATCCAAAAGAGAGGGGGAATACCTAGAGAGTGTCTAAGAGGGCTACAAGGGAGAAATCAATTATGGGTATTAATTCAAACCCACATTTTTTAATTTTATTATCATTTTGGGAAACCTTTTATTTTCTGGTTGAGTGTATGAGAGCTCAACCATTGAATACCTATCATAGGGTGGGTGTGAGAGTTACATCCCATAGTTATTGGAGGGAAATCACTTATATAGGGACTGCCCTCATAAATGTTAAAGAATGTTAAGAACCTGAATAGATCTACAAATATAATCACCACAAATACTGAATACACAATAGATCCACAAAGCAAGATAGAATAAACCACACTTTATTATTACCAAACCCTTGAGGTAAGGCAACACCATACAATGGATCCTATTATGGAAGGGATCCTCTCCTATTCACTTGCCTCTTCGAGGGGGCATCCTCCTAATGAGCTTCAACTCCAAATACAATACTTCTCTTCATGTCCCATTACATTGCTTGAACCTCTTTATATAGTGCTATCATCACTTAAGAACATTATAGAGGAGGAATCTTCTAGAAGTAGAACCTTCTAAGAAGTCCTCTTACATTTATTATATCTAACTACCAATTTATTATATCTAACTACCATAGTGGACCTTATTTAATAATATAGTGGACCTAGTCCACCTTACATTGAATGGCCTCCATTATTATCACTATGGGTCCTCTGGGCCCCCACTACTATCTCTCTAGCTACCTAACATTCCATCCCCCTTATGAAAGTGTTGTCCTCAACGCTTGATGTACAACCATATACCAAGGTCCCATGGATAATTGTGGACCATAATGTTGAAGAAGACTGAAGAAGCAATGTTTCATGTAGAAAGGAAAACCACCGTCATGAAGTAGTCCAACCACCATTGTAAGCCCATGTCCCATGTCCAAGTGATCATGTGAACTCCCTGTGGAAGATTTTGGAACCCAATAACCAACTCAAAATGATGCTCCAAAGACTGACACCTATCATGTGGATCCAAATAAGAAGATCCATCCACATAATGGAAAATGGTCGTAGCAGAATCTGGAAGGAATAATACCACTGTAGAATATGCATGATGGACACTGGTAATAATCATTGGCTCTCGATTTGTCACATTAATGCTCTCTATAGAAGGTGGATTAAAGTCATCAAATAAAATATGAAAGTGGTTGTCATCCCAGAAATGACAACTATCCATATACCAATAATCACAATCGGCCTCAAAATCATACCAAGCATATATTTTTTGATTATATTCATCCCTGATGTCCATCATAATAAATCTCTCCTTCATTCTATCCAATGAATCTTGAATACTACGAAGACTATCATTGAGGCCATCTGCAAGGTCATGCAATCCAGCATCCAATGTGTCATACAATTGGGATTTGAATGCTTCAGTAATTTGTAGAATTTCTTTGAGGGTTTGAGAGGAAATAGCCATCTGAGCACCCTATGAACTCTTCGGTCTCGCAACTGTCATGAAAAAACCCAAAAAATAGAACAATAAGTTATGACAGAAAATCGCGGTTTTTTCTGGAAAAACCCTAAAAAACTATTGAATTTAAAATGCTCACAACTTCACTTCCCGGACTCTGTTTCGGCTGATTTGTTTTTTGAAATTGGGTGAAATTGTGAGAGGAACTCAGATCTGTAATTTTTTTGGGAAAATTCAGCCTCCAGTTGCTACATAAATAAAAAAAATCGCGTCATCGTCCACGAAAAAAACCTTGAAAAATTGCAGATTTTAAAACTTCAATATCTTGACTTCCCGGACTCTGTTTCAGACGATTTTTTTTTTCAACTTGGGGTTTTTTTCTGAGAGGAACTCAAATATACAACCTATTTCTGAAATTTTTTCACAAAAATATATTGAAAATTTCTGGAATGTCGCGGCCCTCTTTTTTCTTCTCAAAAAAAAAAAAATCTGCAAAAATAAAAATTATTTGCCCACAATGTCTGCCAAGGAAAGTGCTCTGATACCACTTGTTAAGAACCTGAATAGATATACAAATATAATCACCACAAATATTGAATACACAATAGATCCAAAGGTTAATATAGAAGAAACCACACTTTATTATTACCAAACCCTTGAGGTAGGGCAACACCATACAATGGATCCTATTATGGAAGGGATCCTTTCCTGTTCACTTGCCTCTTTGAGGGGGCATCCTCCTAATGAGATTCAGCTCCAAATACAATACTTCTCTTCATGCCCCATTACATTGCTTGAACCTCTTTATATAGTGCTATCATCACCTAAGAACATTTTAGAGGAGGAATCTTCTAGAAGTATAACCTTCTAAGAAGTCCTTTTACATTTATTATATCTAACTACCAATTTATTATATCTAACTACTATAATGGACCTTATTAAATAATATAGTGGACCTAGTCCACCTTACATTGAATGGCCTCCACTATTATCACTATGGGCCCTCTGGGCCCCCACTACTACCTCTCTAGCTACCTAACAAAGAATGAGGATTGTTCACAAAATTTAGGAGGCTGAAACAATGGAAAACATGGGAGGAAGCATGCCAAGGATTTATGCAGTCTTGAACAATAAGAAAATAGAGTATTAATCCCCCATGATTGAAGTGGAAGGAAAGATTGATAACCAATCCATAACAATTTTAGTTGAATCTGGAGCTAGCCATAGTTACATAAAATCTAATATTATTGAAAGATTTCACTTGCAAATGGGTAAGCACAATAAATATTGGTTAGTTCAGTTAGCCACATGGACAATGAGTTGGTTAAAGATTGTGCAATAGACATGAATGGACTTAACACAAAGGTAGATATGAACATTACACCTTTGGGTTCATATGACTGCCTAATTGGCATGGATTGGTTGGAAAAACACCATGCCATTCTAGATTGCTACAATAAGACTATAACTTGTTTTGATGAGAAGGGACAATAAGGAAAGATTCAAGGCATTCCAAGAGTTGTGGCTGTTAGAGAAATTTTAACCATGCAGCTGAAAAAGAGTTTCAAGAAGGGATGTCAAATTTTTGTAGTCCACATGGAAGAGGTAGCTAGAGATAAAGTGGCAAGTCTTGAAGACCACCCGGTCTTATAATATTTTGAAGAAGTTTTTTAGGAAATTCTAGGATTGCCACCAAAGAAAGATATTGATTTTCTCTATTGATTTGGTGTTGGGAGTTGCCCCAGTGCCCAAGACACCATACATAATGGGCACACTAGAATTGAAAGAGTTGCAAATGCTTCTTGAAGAACTTTTAAAGAACGGGTACACACACCCAAGTGTGCCACCTTAGTGAGCCCTAGTTCTTTTGTAAAGAAGAAGGATGGAACCTTCAGTTTGTGTATTGATTATAGACAACTGAATAAGGTCACCATCAAGAACAAATATCCTTTTCCAAATATTGATGATTTGTTTGACCGACTGAAAGGTTCGAGAATATTTTCCAATTTTGACTTGGGATCAAGCTATCATAAAGTGAGGATAAAGGAAGAAGATATCATCAAGACAACGTTCAGGAAAAGGTATGAGCATTATGAATTCACGGTAGTGCCATTTGGACTATCAAATTCCCTAGTTGTTTTTATGTGTCTGATGAATGGAGTGTTTAGGGAGTACCTCGACAAGTTTGTAATTGTTTTCTTAGATGATATTCTCATCTACTCTAAGTCCGAGGAGGAGCATGAGAATCATTTAAGAATGGTTCTAAAGGTTTTAAGGGAGCATACATTGTATGCCAAGTTAAGTAAGTGCATCTTTTACCAAAAGAAGATTCACTACTCGAGTCATATCATTTTAGCAGATGGGATAATAGTCAATCCCAAGAAGAGAGATGCCTTTAAAGGATGGCCAACACTAAGAAATGTGGCATAAGTTAGATCATTTATGGGTCTTGTTGGTTATCACCAAAGATTCATAAAAGGGTTTTCAAAGATTGCAAGCCCAATCATTTCCTTGCAAAAGAAGGGAGTGAAGTTCGAATGGATTCCCAAATGTGAAGAAAGTTTTCAATGGTTGAAGAATATTTTGACAAGCACACCCATATTAAATATTGCAGATCCAGATGGGGACTTTCAAGCGTGTACAAATGCATGCAAGAAAGGGATTGGTGGAGTCCTTAGTCAAAAGGATCATGTGGTATGCTACGAGTCCCATAAATTAAAAAGCATGAGAGAAATTATGCTACCCACGATCTAGAGTTGGAAGCCATTTCATATGCATTAAAAATGTGGAGGAATTACCTCATGGGAAGGAGATTTGAGTTAAGAACAAACCACCATGGTCTCAAACATTTATTTAGACAACCAACATTAAATGCCAGGCAAATTAGATGGTTGGAATTTTTTAGTGAGTATGAATTTGAAAGTAAACGTATCAAAGGAAAAAAAAATCAGGTGGTTGATGCACTCATCAGAAGAGCTCATGAAATGCATGTTTCAGCCATCGACATGTACATGATGGACTTAAAAGATAAAATTCTTGAAGCAACAATTTTAGATCAACATTATTTGCAAATAAAATAAATTTTGCAACAGAACAATTTACAACAAAAATTTAAAAATTATGAATTGAAAGAGGATGGAATCCTCTTGTACAAAGGCAAGGTATATGTGTTGAATTCAATGGAGTTGAAAAATATTGTGCTGAGACAAATGCACAATGTGCCATATCCTTGGCACCCAGGATACTAGAAATCCATTATAGTTGTAAGGAGCCAATACTTTTGGTCGAGAATGAAGAAAGAAGTGGCTAACTACATAGCTCGGTGTCTAGAGTGCCAGAAGGTAAAAACAAAGCACATTCAGCCAACAGGGCTGCTCAAACCATTTTCCATTCTAGAATGGAAGTGGGAAGTGGTCATAGTATATTTTATTACAAAACTACCCAGAATAGTGAAGTAGCATGATTCCATCATGGTGGTGGTGGAAAAATTGACTAACATAGCGCATTTTATCCATGTAAAGACAACACACAAGGCAACAAACATTGCAAAGATCTATATGAAGGAAGTTTCCAGGCTACATGGAGTGCCTAAGACAATAGTTTCAGTCATAGATTCCAAGTTTACATCCAAATTTTGGCAAGCTTTGTTCAAAGGATTTGGGACAAATCTGAACCACATAGAGTTAGATGGGAAAATAAAGAGGACCAATAGGATAGTTGAAGACATGCTCAGGATGTATGTGATGGACCAACCATCAAAATGAGAAGACTATATCTACTTAGTGGAGTTTTCTTATAATAATGGGTATCAAGCCTCATTAAAAATGAGTCCACTTGAAGTTTGTATGGCAGGAAATGTAACACACTAGTGAGCCAGGATAACCCAATAGATAGAGCTATCATTGGGCCATAATTGTTAAAGGAAATGGAAGGGTAGATGACAAAGACCATACATAATTTAAAGGCTGCTCAGGACATGCAAAATAGTTATTCAAACAAGAACAAAGTTTTTATATAGTTTAAAGTGAGAGAACATGTTTTCCTTAAAGTGAAAGCAAAAAATAGTTCTATAAGATTGGGTTGCTGCCCAAAATTGGCAACAAGATATTGTGGGCCTTTTGAAATATTAGAGAAGA
>ML805156.1:84613-98279 GCA_009831015.1 Picea engelmannii | reverse complement strand
TATATATAACAATTATAAATTTAATTATAAACTTATCAATATAATAAATGAAAAAATAACGTTTCATAGGAGTAATTATTCAAGTTTTTTTTAATAGAAGATTGAACTAATACTTACATACTTTTACATACTTTTTTAGTAGAAGATTCATAAAGTTGGTAACAGAGTTAAAAATTGTAAAACCATTTATCAAAATTTGTTATTATATATATTTTTATATTTAGTAATTTAAACTTAATTAAATAAAATTATTATAATAGTTGAATAATATAAATTTATAAAATCTTTGAAAAAATTAAATATAATAATTGTGATTTTAGTAAACGATTATATTATAGCTTTGTCTTGTAAACTTCCAATAATAAAAAATAGTACAAGAACATTATTATTACATCATCATTGTTATTAGTGAATAATTATATCATAATGTTATTATTACAATAAATGAAAAATACATAATTATTCAAATCAAAATCATTTTACTCAGTATATTTATGTATTTTTTTTCGTAAACATGTTTAATCAACATATTGTATCTTATTGGACAACAAACAATTCACCTTGAAGAAGAATTAAACATTATATGGCATTAATAGTTATAAGTTTTTGCAATCACAATTCAAAGTAAACAATTTCATAAAACTAAAGTTAAACATTATATATATGGCAACTCAAAATTCTAATGAGTGATACATCTCAAATTTAATTTAAAACAAAGAAATCATCAGCGTACTCATAATACATTTTATAAATCAAACAACAACAACATCACCATGATTTGAAAAAACACAATATACGTGTGTGCTATATTGTTTATAGTGCACTTGTGCGATTGAAAGCACACCGGTGTGGTTGTTACGTAAGCATACACTAGCAAACAATTTAATTGACAAAGTATGTATGCAAAGCTCTGTAATTAAAGTTTTGCGGAGGTTGTGCTTTGCGGAGGCAATCACTCTTTGATGCCTCTCATAGTTTATCGCACATACTTGATCCTTTGCCACTCTGGCTCACAACTCCTCCTCCACGGGCCACTCGACTTTCTCCAAGATACTGTCCTCGCCATTCTTGTAGCCATAAGATGAACTCGTGTCAATTCATTTGTAAATCACATACCTACACCTCCTCTTCTTTGCCTCGGGGGGCTTATCAAATAACCTTTTTACATTGGGGAGGAATTTCATAGCCCCGAAGCATCTATAATCGGGGCCCTTGCCGATGGAACTAGGTACATAAACTTTGTTCCCTTCAAAGTCTATCATCTTGGCCCCTACTTTGGCATAATTAGGACTTCCAAGTGCTACGATTAGAGATTCCCAGTGCCCCTTTGGCCTGATCAACAAGATAGGAACCTTGATGGATATCTTAATTATAATATTGTGTCAACCTCAAGAATGACCTAAGTCCCACATTATATATCTAATAGAAGTTAATAATAACATTTGAAAAAAGAATTGATGTTCCATAAGCTTCTCTAGAATTCCTTGGCCTCGACCTACTCCTCCATGAGATCCCCACTCATGTATTTATTAAGAAGCTCATGGTTCTTCTTCTCCACAACTATGCGCTCGATTGCTTTCTCATCCAGAAGGGGCACTTGGGAAACAAAATCTCACCCTCTTTGTTGTTGGTTTCCCTTTTCATTCTATCCCATTTCTTCCACCACATCTTCCTCTTCCTTGAATAGAACCAACTTAATGGAAACAACCTCTCCACTCTTAATCGTCAACCTAGCCTCCCTCTTGATAGACTCGATCCTCTACCACTCCCTCAATGCTTTGGCCCACATCTCCTTCTCTGCGGGCTGCTTGAATTTCTCTAAGATACCATCCTTGTCATCCCTATAGCCATGATAACTATAATCAATTTGCTTGTAAATCTCATACCTAGACCTCCTCTTATGCACCTCGAGGGGCTTATCGAATAAATATTTGATTTTGGGGAGGAATTTCCCAGCCCATTTGTACAATTGGTTGCTGGAAGATGGCATGTTATACTCTTCCAACAACTAATTATACAAGTGGGGCTGCGGAAATTCCTCCTCGACATCAAAGCGCTATTTGATAATTCCCCTGAGGTGAAGAAGAGGAGGTCTAGGTATGATATTTACAAGAAAATTGATGTGAGTTATTATGGCTACAAGGATGATGAAGACGGTATCTTGGAGAAAGTCAAGTGGCCCGCGGAGAAGGAGATGCAGGCCAGAACATTGAGGGAGTGGTAGAGGATCGATTATGTCAAGAGGGAGATCAAGTTGACAGTCAAGAGTGGAGAGGTGATTTTCGTTAAGCCAATCCTGTTCGAGGAAGAGGAAGATGTGGTAGAATAAATGGTAGAGAAGGACAAGGGAACCAATAGTAGAAAGAACAATATTTTTTTCCCATGTGCTCCTTCCAAATGAGAAAGTGATTGAGCACATGGTTGTGGAGAAGAAGAAACATGATCTTCTTAGTAAATACACGAGTGGGGATCTCATGGAGGAGTAGGTCGAGACCAAGGAAATGCTTAATATCTAGTGATAAGGCATGCTAGTGAAGCTTATGGATCATCAATTGTTTTTCCAAATGTGCTTCTTAACTTATATTAAATATACAATATGGGCCTTAGGTCATTCTTAAGGTTGACACAATATTATACTTAATACATCCACCATGGTTCCTTTCTTGTTGATTAGGTCAAAGGGGCATTGGGAAGCTCTGATCGTAGAGCTTGGTAATCCTAATTATGCCAAAATAGGGGCCAAGATGATAGACTTGGAAGGGAACAAATTTGATGTGTTTAAGACATCCACCATGGTTCCTTTCTTGTTGATTAGGTCAAAGGGGCACTGGGAAGCTCTGATCGTAGAGCTTGGTAATCCTAATTATGCCAAAATAGGGGCCAAGATGATAGACTTGGAAGGGAAAAAATTTGATGTGTCTGATGCCACCAGCAAGGGCCCCAGTTACAAATACTTCGGGGCTATGAAATTCCTCCCTGACCTCAAAGAGTTGTTTGATAAGCTCCCTCCAGGTGAAGAGGAGGAGGTGTAAGTATGTGTTTTATAAGTGAATTGATGCCAATTCATATTATGGCAACAAGAATGAAGAGGACAGTATCTTGGAGAAAGTCGAGCGGCCCACAGAGGAGGAGATGTGATCCAGAGCACTGAGGAAGTGGTAGAGTATCTATCTCGTGCGCTAAATTATAAGAAGCATCGAAGAGTGACCTCTATTTTTTCCTACACAAAGAAAAACCTCCAAAAAATTTAACTGTGGAGGTTTGCATACGTAGTTTGTGAATAAAATTGTTTTTCTTCTTGCTACTTCTCCTACGCTTGTCATCGTCGTTTCTGATTCACATAAAATTATTTTTAGGCACATATATAGATTAAAAAAATTGAAATTATAAAACACACACATATATAACTAATTTTTATTTATCAAAAACTGAAATTAATTTTGGTTTGAAAAAAAAGTGGAAAAATAATCGGTGCTATTACAAAAGTCAATAAGCACCATTCCCAATTCTCCATATCAGATGTAAAGCACTAAAAAATGGTGTGTTAAGTTTGCCACATAAGTGATTCATTGTTAGTTGACCATCGACATATACATAGCGGTGCATTGAGTTCTCGAACACATCGATAACGAGGCGTCCAACAAGATGCCCAACTATGCCATTTTACATATGTTTTGTGCGATGCGGTGTACCTGGTTCTAAGAAAGACACCTGTTTGTTAAAATTTTTGATTGATAAACCAAACAGTGTGAACGTTCCTTGGAGCATCGATGGATTTTTAGCGGTGTGTTGTCTTTTATGACGCACCGGTAATGAGCACATTTTAGAAGACGCACCGCTATGATAAATATTTAAATAATTTTCCTGATGCCACTCCGTTAACAACATTGGTATGTTTTGTTGAACTGAATGCGCACCAACGTTCCATTTTTCTAACTTTGTGGCATTTTTACCAACATGTTTGTCTTAGAACACATCGTTAATGGGGTGTCCCATAAGATGAATTGCTATGGTAAATTATTATATATTTTACCCAGTTCCTTGCAGTACACAAGACCAATGTGTTTTCTAGGATTTGACACAACGTCAGGCCAAAATTTTGTTAAGGAAAACTGGGTGGTGCGATCGGTTAATAGAATGCATTGGTGCTCCATTTTTCTTGGAGCATGAACATTTTTTAACTGGTGCATTGTGTTTTATAACACATTGTTTACGGGGCGTTCTAAAAAACACACCTCTATGTTAATTTTTCAACATTTTAGTGGTGTTGTTCTATGAACAACACTAGTGCATTTATTTATCATATATGCACCAAGAGCGAGGATTCCTATAAATTCACAGGACACACTGACTTCTGAGGCAAGCTGAATCGTTTAAACGCACCGCGTGGAATTAAAAAAAATGTAAAAAGGACTAAATTTCAATCCAATTTCAAATTTTAATGCAATGAAAATTCAAATAAAAAGGTAATAAATAATTTACCTAGTGTCTTCTCTCCTAATGATGCATGGTTTCACTATAGAGAAGAAATGAAAAATTGCAGTATTTTCCAAAATTTGGAAATGTGTCGAATCTACTGGTGGAGCTATTGAACTAACTGTAGAGCACTACAGTTGGGGTGATTGTGGAAGGGGAGTGAGGACCATTACTCATCAGAGAGGTTGGAAGCATAGAATTAGGTGTAACAATGAAAATTGTTATGGTAAGTTTTTTATTTTATTTTACCATTCTTCAATGCTTCCAATAGTGGTACGCACTAGGGCATCGTGTTTAGAGTGGAGCATTGTTTTGTATTTTATTTTGTGTATAGTGGATAACATTTCATCTTACTGTCTCAGCACAAGGGGAAATATGTTTATGTGAGCACCAATTCTCCTTGATCCAACAAAAGCACCGGAGAAAAAAACATTCGCTAAAACCTTCGGCAACTCACCTTTGCTATAAATAGAGAAGGGGAATTTTTTTCGAGGAGGTTCTGTAAAAACCTTCAACAACAGGGAGACGGATTGGGGTGTCATGTGTATGCATGCCGGGTTTCTTTGTTCGGTGCTTGTATTTTTTTTTTTTTATATCAAATAACGATGCGCCTTAATTTTGAATCACTAGGGCGCTTGTACTGTGTGCACAGCGATGCGTATTGACCTGATACGTGCACTGCTAATAAACCTCCGCAAAAACCTTTGGCCACCTGCCTTCGCTAACAACCTCTACTATAAACATATAAGGGATAAGTTTTTCAAGGAGTTTCTATTAAAACCTCCGCTACAAGGTGTTGTCCTTGTTGTGATGGAGGAAGTTGTTAGTAGGTAGACATAAGGATTCTATTGCTCCTCTCTTGATAATACACATGTCACACCTCCTTCGTACAAAATTTACCCATGTGTGTAAGCTTAATTGGAAATATTCATCCATGTATCTACACACATCTAGAGATGCATATCAAATAACATTGTCTAGAATAAAAATAAATTATAATTACATGCTTTCAACTTAATATCCAAATTGAGACATTAGTCTCCTAACTCCACTTGGGTCCATATAACTTGGCTCACTCTAGAGTCCACATACATGTGGTTCTTCCCTATCACACTTGACAAATCATTAGTAGTTTTACAGAAATACATCAATTCAATAGTACAAATCATATATATGCATTATTAGAACAAATCATAAGCTTATGTACCTAATCATAGTATCCAACAACATTAGGTAAATCCCAACATGTTCATGGTTCATACATAATCATCACATCAAGCATTAATAAAAGATCATATAATCCAAAAGAGTTTTCAAACATCAATTTAGTCAAAGTACATCAATCAACAAAGTCAGATCATTCACACATCTTGAATGCCTTCAAATAATATATATATATATATATATTTTTTTTTGAGTAAAAAAGGTTGGAGCCTATTATATTAATATAAAAAAAATACATAGCTGATAGTGATGCCAGCTGTGTCGCTTGAGCAGGAAACTGGGACAGCTGGGCATCCTTGTCCATGTGTCACCATATTTGCAAAATAAGCAAAATTAACAAAGTTGGCGCTGCTACGTCCTGCCCGAAGGAAACCAGGACGAGCAGGCAGAAGCATGAAACTGGTTCGTTCAACTGTAACTAAGAAAAGTTGATAGCTGGCTATCCTACGGCATAAACTATGATAACAAAACCAAAAACAAAGGCTAGGCCTAAACATTAAGTAACCTCTGAACCAGGATGCTTGTCTTCGTCCACGGAGTGCCTCCATCTTGCTGGAAATGAGTAAGCGCGTGCGCAAGTTGGACATTGTTTCTTTGGCGTAGCTCTGGAGTGAGCTGCAAAGAACATGTCGAGCCGCTGGTCCATTCGCGCAAGGCGGAAAACCTGATCTTCCAGCAGATTTCTCACCTCGAAGACGAGATTGAGATATCCCCAGTCAACTGGAGGTGGCTGTTCCGGGCGATGTCTATCCATAAACTCCTCGCTGGTGGCCGCTTTTACTTCCTGCGTTCTTTGCCTCTCCGCTTCCCTGGTGGGTTTGGGAGGGACCTCTTCTTCCACAAAGCAGGGGGAGTAAGGCTTCTCTGCACTGATGTCACAGGGGTAGAGCGTGTTGCTTGCCGACTGTGGACTGCTAACCAAGCCAAAGTGCGAGCGTGGATGCCAATTTTCCGGTACCATGAACAGGGTGTGCTCAGGAGGGCTTTCCAGGCCTCCTTCCGGGATTACCTCCTCGACATACGCCATAGGAGGCGTGCGTGGTCGTTTCTTGCGCCTCCTGGCAGCCAACGCCATTGCTTTCTCAAAAGTCTCCTTCCTCTTACGCCGCGACTCCGCTGAATACCACGCCGCTCCCCTTCGCGGTTTCCCCCTGATGCGTGGCATGCTGAGGTTCCAGTGGATTACTCGGGTGCTGCTGAGGGTGGGCGAGGTGACCGAGAGCCTCCACCGCTCTAGTGGAGCGGGAGAGAGACTGATGTAGTGCTGGTGCGTCTGTGGAGCGAAATTCTTCGGGAGCGACCTGCTACCTGGATTGGCAACTCGAACAATGAGCGCAAATGCCAAACCAATCATCATAACTAAGGCCATTCCCTCCTCCATTAAAGTCTGCTGTATAGTGCGGGTACCCTTCCCTTGCGCGAGGGGCCTCGTCTGTTGAATGCACCTGCGCGTGAGCATGCCGAGTTAATGATCGAGGTGATGTGAGCCGGTGGATGCATTAACACGGCATCCCGGCTTGCTCCTTCATGGCAGCATTGCGCCCCGTGTCACCCCATCCGGGGGCCTTCAAATAATATTATTATTAATATTATCAACTACCAATAAGTCTATTGAAAAGAGGGGCATTACATACTCTCCCTCTTCAAAAAATTTCATTTTGAAGTTTAATATGCAACTATAAGTATACTTTAATCTGATCGTAATTATGGTTTAAACATATACATGCTTATTATAATATCATAAGAACTCGATTTTGACTTCATATCAATCCATTATTTCATCTTCTTCCAAATTTGAGTACTTCTATGAATTCACAATCATTATTTTAGCTTGTTATTCTTTGCACAATGTCTCAATGCTAATAGTTAAAACATACAGAGGGCACATTTTGTATGCTTATTATTGCTAACATGAGGTAAAACTATTGTGTCGTACTTCACGGTTATTCAATCAATACCTAACTTACTTCAAACTTATTGTTGATTCCATCTATATCCATTTTCCTTCTGGTCTTTTCATGCATATAAATATAGATCCAATTAATGTGAAGGGATGTACTTCATATTCAATCTTAATTGAGGAATTATCTTTTTAAGAATCATCCTTTCTCCCTTAGTTTTGTTGAATTCAATTACATTTAATAATCAAAACCGGTAATGAACTTTCACTTTACATGCTTACCATCATCTTATATACTAACTCATTAATAGATCATTATCCTATTGTAATATACCATACCATTCTTTATGTTCTTTGTTTAATAAGCATACAACTTCCTAGATTCAAAAGATCAACAATCAATCATAGATGCCTCTTTTAAAAATCATACAACCATATAGTAATAACAAATCTATTGTAATATACCATACCATTCTTTGTTTTCTTTGTTTAATAAGCATACAACTTCCAAGATTCAAAAGATCAACAATCAATCATAGATGCCTTTTTTTTAAATCATACAACCATATAGTAATAACAAATTTTAAGGCAAATCACTTGCCGCAATTCATCACCTAAGTGCTTTACAAGTTATGCTAGTCAACTATAATAATCAACACATGTCATAATTGACAATTGATTTAAGATAATTTCAATCTTCAAATTTAAAATTTTGACAATGGTATTCACGATGGTATTCACATCTCAATATTCACCTATACCTACTTCAAACAATCTTTTTAATCACATATCTAGGGAGACATTACTACTCTTAGTTAAATTCTTAATATTGATCATTCTTACCAATATAAGTTTATGNACAATGGTATTCACGATGGTATTCACATCTCAATATTCACCTATACCTACTTCAAACAATCTTTTTAATCACATATCTAGGGAGACATTACTACTCTTAGTTAAATTCTTAATATTGATCATTCTTACCAATATAAGTTTATGGTTCAAATTATATTTAACCAAATAGTGTTTCTCATGGTCCTTGTTCTAAAACCATTTGTGTTCCCCGAGATCTAAAGTCATAATTAATTACTTTCTCTTACTCATTTTGAGGGCCATTACTTTTAGTAAGTATGCAAAGATATAGTCTCAAGATCATCACTAGACGATAAGGTCGTTCAAGTGGTTTTTTCATAATTCATTTACTTACATTATCAAGTACTTCAATTATAACAATTTATCTAATTTAGAAATTTATGACTCAATTGCCTATATGCCAACCTTTATTGTTGATATAATCTCCCAACGATCATAGATAAACCAAAATCTCATGTTACTTCTTTCATGTCAACTCATCACATCTTTCTTTCTCTTACAATTCATCCATGTCCATTCATAATTTCTAACTCATATAAATTTTGTGCTAATCACTTTAATGAGATTTCCATGCTTACTTCTCCTTGCACACCTAGATGATTGTTTGTAGCTACTTTTTTTATTATACTAGAAAGAACACATATTTAATTGATGTTATGCAGGATAATATTCTATATGTCAATCTTGTTTTACATGACTATTCAACTTCTTACTAAAAATAAAGGGCCTCAATATGTCATGGAAATTGTCCTGATTCTACAATAAGATACAAAAACTACAGAATGCCAAGCCATTTCCCATCTGCAATTGAATATTAATCAACAACCATGTCAATTTATTTCAAATTTTCATTTTCACCATATTGTCCTTGTCCTCCAATAACTTCATACTTCAATCATAAGTCCATGATCATAATATTTTCACTTTGTGATGCATAGTTAGTCTATGGTTTGAACTATTACGTTATGTTTCTAGAGATAAATCCTTTATGAAAACTACCTACCTTCTTACACTTAGTCATACACAATATTCATTGCATAAAATAGATAAATAGACTCTCCAAACCTAAATTTTTAATAATTTAACATAGGAATGCAAGATTCTTAGCCTTCTTGCCATATTCTAACTAATTATTCTTCACCATTTACACAAATGCCCTCATCTCTTCAATTCAACTTCAAAATCCATATACCTATATGCGCACACTAGTCAAGTTTTGAACATCTTATTTCAAAAACTCATGTCCATAAGACATTATCTTCACCTTTAAAATACAATTATCTATCTTCAGTTTTCTATCTAAAGCTTAACACATTATTCAAATTGTACATATTTTTACTATCTTTTTTATCAGAACATCCTTTAACATTCTTCTTATTTCTCAATCAACTTGCCAAAATCATTACATAAGAGATTTTATCACTTGATTTTAGCCATTTTCTCATTTCATGATTACCAAAAACTTCCTATATTTATCATTACATCAACTTATCCTAGAGGATATCTTGTAATTTCATAAACTCCTTGGTAAATAAATGTTCTTTTAACCAAGCATACATAAAAGAAAAACAAAAGACGTTTAAATAATTTCTTTAGTGAACAATTTCATGAACAATCCTCATTTTCAAGTAGTTAAATATGGTAACCATACTATTACGTTCAACATGCCATTCCACTTCCTTCCCTTAAAATTAGAATTATAATATAATAAGATAATTCAACTTCGGATCAAGCCCAATGCTAAATTTTCATTTTCAATCAATCACCATCTAAATAATAAGTTTACAATTAATATTTTCTTATATATATCCATGTGATTTTATAACCATTCATTAGTGTAATGTATACATGCTTTAAGCCTTCATTGCTATGGTTTTGACAACCATTTAGTTCATACAAGAACATAATTCACCTTTTGTCAATGTCCAACTTCTTACAGGTTATCAATCATACACACTAAGTCATTTAGGAATCATCAATGCCTAATCATGAGTTATTTAATATAATTTGTGTCATTAAAGGTGAGTCTTCAACTATACTTTCATATTCCTATTGTCATGGACTATTGGCATCTAAGTACTTACTCAAACTTATTCCGAACCTAACAAATAGTACCATTTTATAGTATTCTTGATACCTTACATCCATTTAAGATGAACATCAACCTAATGTTCAACATCTCCTCTTCCATACTTCTCTTCTCATCAATGTTCTCTTCTTATCATATTTACCCGACTATTTTTCACCTTACACATGATATATTCAATTATTCATTTTATTGATGAGTCATATTGGTATAAGGTTCATGGACATTTGATACCTAAAATGACCTCAAAAGTTTGCAAGATTTTAAAACATCATTGATCTAGATTAGATCATTATATTATTTTTCATCTATCTCGATTCTTTTAGAGTGGAAAAAATTGGAGGAATCAACTTGTACAGTCATTTTAGTGATAGGTCCCAGTTTGGAAAATTGGGGTCTGGAACCTTGTTGAGCCATTTTGAGGAATTAAACAACATTTTTTTGGGCTTATGGGGTTTACAACCTATACCCACCCCCTTGATGGTGTTCTACACTCCGATACCTTTCCAATGGTGCAAATCGTTCGTCAATCAGAGTTTGTATGCAAAAGTTATGCCTCCCGCAAGTTGACCTATCGTGATGACCACCATGGTACAAGATGATGCCACGTCACCATCCATTACTCATGCATATGGGACTAGCCAAGTGAGTAATTTCGATAAGATTCTATAAGGTTCAAAACCCTACCAAAATTGAGGGTTGAGGAAGTAAAAAACTTACCCCTAGATGGATATCAAGATATGTTAAATACTGAGCTACTAGGAGGAGAAGGGGTTCCATTCTTTTGCATTGTATCTTGTTCCATAGCTGAACAAAACATCTGAGAGTGCTATTCTATGAGCATAACAGAGGAGGAGATATTCTATAGCAGCCATACCTGCCACAGATCAAAGGAAACTCCACAATGAGTGCCTCTTTCTTTGTACTTTCATCATTTCTATACCAGAGAAAATAAAGTAGAGCAATCTCACCTTCTAGCTGGGTTTTCTCCCATATTGGGTTTCCCAAGTCATATCTTGTGTTTATTATGGATGGTGTGATTGTATTTTAATGTTCTCTATTTTCTGCATTTGATCTATTTCATACATAAGAAGAAAAATCAGCAACTAAATATTTTGGAAATCTAAAGGAAAAGTAACCGTAATAATAAAGATTTTAGTTATTTATCATATTTGTTGTGACAAACTATTCCAGTGGAATATCCACAACAGTTTACATATCAATCATAATAATATCTATCCCTAGAGTGGACTATATTATTAGAGGTGTGTTATATTCTTTGTATGTAAACCATGCATTCATGCACAATGTGTTAGTTATATCATGAGACTTGTTCACTCATCCATGAACATTAACTACGACTAAGGGATTAGGGTATATATTTGTGTATTCTGTGCATGTGCCATTATTTTTCGCTTTCGTTAAAAATCTGTATACATTGTTTCACTTTTAAAAGTTCTAAGAATTACACCTACAAGTTCATGGATTCCATCTACTGCTCGATAGTTCTAAGGTAAACATTATTCCATATAAGGTTCTATTTCAAATCAATAAGGTAAAACACCAAAAATTCATGCTTCCTTCACTTAAACCATATATGGCCTTTCCTGCAATGACATATTTTGGAAATATAGAATACTTCCTTAAAGTTTCATAACTTTATAGGGCCATAACCTACATCTACAATAAATGTAAAAAATTGTTATATATATATATATATATAGATTTCATGAAATAATAGATTTTGACAATATTGTATACTTCCTTAAGGTTTCATAAATTAATAGGGCNATATATATATATCATTTTCTTGACTTTTTACATGCTCTTCAACACTCTACTCTATTATAGGAGTAAAAGAAAACGTGGAAATACATTCTTTCATCTAGATCATACCTTATTGGTCCTAATACATAACACATGCAATATTAGTGTACATGAATTCCTTATACAATAATAAGGATAACAATAAGCACGTGGGGTTAATTAGGCGCCAGTGTTGTAATTGTGCTTTGATACCATACACAATGCCCTTTCTAGCACTACGTTAATTACTTACATAAATAGAAAAAGAAATCTAATATTTTTTTTGACTATCTGCTTATTGGTACATGTCATCACTATCTATCATAACCATTCCATATTCACTTGCATACATCCAAATTACACATTCTCATATCATACCATCAATCTTTTTCAATATGCAAATTCAATAACCACTAGACATTTGCATGCAAGATACAATTTTATTCCAGGCCTTTCTCCTACTCATGCACWATGGAATCTACAATCAAATCTAAAACTTCTCAACTCAATGAAAAAATAAGGTTATTTATTAGAATTATACCTAAATGAGGATCTGGGCCTCTTCTTAAGTACATATCATTCTCAGATGCATTGATCACTCATCTGAAGGAAACTAGAAATCTAATTTTAATTCATTAACATTATTCCCAAATTATTCCCTCTATATGGCAGATTTACAAATGGTGTAGTGCCTTTCTCCGCATTATGTTAACTACTTACATAAATACGCAAAACGAATCTAATTTTTTTTTTTACTACCTACTTAAGGTTAAATGTCATCACCATCTATCATAATCATTCCATTCTCACTTGCATACATCCTAATTACATATTCTAATATTATACCATCAATCGTTTTCAATATGCAAGTTCAATAATCATTGAACATTTGCATGCATTGTATACTTTTATTCCAAGTATTTCTCCTACTCATGCATATCACAATCTATAATCAAATCAAGTATTTAATCTAGAAATTCTCAACTGAATGAACAAATAAGGTTATTTCTTGGAATTATACCTAATTGAGGATTTGAGCCTCTTCTGAATTACATATCATTCTCACATGCAATGATCACTCATCTTAATGGAACTAGAGCTCTAAGTTTAATTGAATAACAATATTCTCTCTATGTGACAAATTTACGAATGGTTCTTATTTTCTCCTAAATTCAAAACAACATCACTAGTTGATTTCCAATCAATTATGTTCAAATTGCTAGATCTGCAAGTGTAGGTCTAAAATCAATAGTTGTAAATGGGACCTTTCTTCAAGCACACATTCAAAATTTAAACCT
>ML805156.1:40512-62326 GCA_009831015.1 Picea engelmannii | reverse complement strand
TTTCCCATTAATCTTATTAATCAAATATTAAATAACTACTAATTCCTCTATTATACAATTTCAATACCAACACCTTATTTTCCTTTCACATACAAACATGGAAGCATACTCTCAATAATTGGGAGGCCAATCTTGGAAGTTTTCACTATGTATGCACCTTTCAATTAATCATACTTAGCTCTATATAGATCAATTATTCCTTCAATTAAGAAAAGTAACAAGTTATAAGATAGGGCTAACCCCAAGACTTGGAAGCAAGATGAGACTCCTCAAACTCAATTATATGAAATAAAATCAATCAAAAAGAAGACTTAATGATTATTTATATAAGGTTATAAAACTTCCAAATTACATCTAACTATAATCTTCAAAAATACAAAGAAAACCCAGAAAGCCCCCTTCAAACTCCCTTAAAACCCCAAAATTTTGATCAAATTTGTGATGGATAGGCCACTGCAGGACATGCACATGGGTCATATGAAGGAAAGCTACATGTGCATGTTGGTTTTCATTTTACAACATACACACATCTCAAAATACATGCCAATTTCCCTTCTACATGGCACACACCTCCGTAACCTTGTACATAAAAGTCACCAAATCACTTCCAAAACATTCCACAAGCATTTAAAAAGGACAAGGCTTTCTACAAAGGCTTAGGATGATTAGAAGACTAAACTGATGACTCTATACAAAGATTCAAGCATTCCCAAACAAGGATATTTAATCTATTAAATCTAGGGAAACCAACCTCAGAGGGGAATTACTGAACAACAATGAAATGTAAAAGAACTTTTTCTAATTATCATACTCTTTATTAGATGGCTATAGATTACTTTCTTGCTCAGTTTTTAGATAAAGCTCTCTCCAAATTTTATCCTCAATTTCTAGCTTACCAATCTAATGAAATATTACAAATTGACTTCCCCATATCCATAGGGTACTCTTCTTCCTCTAGAACCCCCAAGTTGCAAGGGTTGTATGAGGAGTGTACAAAATAGAAATAGTGAAAAGGTCTACCCTCTTCACCAATTTATTGTGTGGCTATTCAATGAGTTATGGAGTCCCCACTCCTAAATCCAATCCTAATCAAGATTTTAGCACAATCAAGCCCAAAATCTCCACCATTTCACCATTAAAATTCTTGGCATTAGAACAACCAACCAACCTTAGGAAGCATTGTTGATAATTTTGATGTAACTACTTAAGATATTATTTTGTATTTGTATTGGTCAAACCTCAAGAAGGTTATTGTAATCTTATTGTATAAATTAGCTCAAAAGAAATTATTATTTTATTGTTATCCTTATTGTAAAAGTCAAAACAACCCCTCTTAGGGTTGCGTCTTTTCGACAGTCAATTATGTGTATAAATAGAGGTCGAGTTCCTCTCATTTGTACAGACACACAACTCGCCTTCTCTTGTGTATTTGGAGCATAGCAAGGAAGGTCTAGCATAGGAGGTCTTGGTTTCTTGGTCTTGGTATATTTGTGGAGAGATATAATGTGACATTGTACTGGTTAAAGGAATCTATATTGAAGAATTGGTTGTTGGGTTTTCTCCCCCACGAGGGTTTCCCGTGATATATCTTGTGTTATGTGATTGTTTATCTTTCAATGATCTTATTACATGCAATTGTTAATGAATGTTAAAGAAGATAACTGTAACTTCTAAAATTCTAACATGGTATCATAGCATGCCTGAATAGAAGACAATTCACAGATCTAGAGGACAAAAGGAGTCGTTTTTCTTGATAGGAGTGGTTTCTGGACAAGACAAGACCACCAACAAGTGCGCCCTAGTGGAGCACATCTTTTCCCTGGATCAGATCTTCAAAATCCTGAATTTTTTTATTTAGGGGCAAGATGACTACCGAAACCAAGATTGATGAGAAGCTGGAGGGAGTTGACAACATCAGAGCCTGGAGGTACAGAGTATCCCTCCTCCTAGAAGAACATGATCTAGAGAAGTCCACTAAAGAATAGGTTTCAGAACCAGAGGGAGATGAGGCTAAAGCAAAGCATAAGAAGGATATGGTCAAAGCAAAGAGGATTATTGAAGACTCCATTAAGGACCATCTATTCATCACATATATTTATTATCCACTCCAAAATAAATGATGGATGCCTTAACCCGACTGTTTGAAGGCAACATCATCAACCAAAGAATGACCTTGAGAACTCAGTTAAAAAACATGAGGATGCAGAATTCAAAAACCATCCACTCTTACTTCTCAAGAGTGAACCAGATCAAAGAACGGATAGAATCCATTGGTGATAGAGTGAATGGAGAAGAAATGGTGATCACCACTTTGAATGGTCTCCCAAGGTCATGGGATGCATTTATTCAAGGTATATTCTCAAGAAGGAAGCTACCCAAGTCCAGTAGGACATGGGAAGATTGCAACCAAGAAGAAGCAAGGATGGCAACAAGAGAAGAGAAGATGATAGATGATGATCAAGACCTAGCCACCCACAGTAGGAAAGGAAAGAGCAAGAAATAACCCTGCTCACCCAAGAAGTTTAAGACGAGATGAAGAAAAAACCCAAATGTGTTTCTATTGTCATAAAATGGGACACATTGATAGGAATTGTTCCCTCATTCAGAGACCAAGGGAAAATAAAGGAGGTAAAAGGCATCATGTTCATACAGTTGAAGATGATGAGCCACCCAAGAAGGTTGCAAAGGAATATGAATCAAGTGATGAGGAGTATTTTCTTATCTCAGCCCTTACAGGAACTGCCACTCATGCAAGTCACATTTGGCTGGTGGACATTGGTGCTTCCAAGAACATGACAGGTTATAAAGACTCCTTATCTAACCCTACTCATAAGGATTCACTGCACAAGTGAAATTGGGAGATGACTATCAATATCCAATCAAAGGAGTAGGAGAAGCCTCCTACAAGTTAGAATCAGGAAAGACAATGAAGATGAAGGAAGTTCTTTAAGTTCCTAGATTGAAGAAGAACCTTCTCTCGATTTCAGCATTGGATGAGAAGGGTTACATAGTTTCATTTGTTGATGGAAAAGTTCTTATGTGGCACAGAGGGAATACTTTTTATGATGATGTGGTGATTGGAGTTCAAGAGGGAGGACTCTACAAATTGAAAAGGGTGATCAGATTCAACATTAATTCATGACACTGTGAATCCCAATTAATTATGGAACATGATATTTTCTCACCTACATTACAAGGCCCTACCAAGTGTGAGAAAGATGGTGACGAGACTACCAAAGATCTAGGAAAAACCAGACAATGTGTGCAAAGGTTTCCCACAAGGTAAGAACGTGAAGCACTCCTTTCCCAACAACGATAGCAGATCCAAAAGAGTATTGGACATTGTGGACTCGGATGTGTGTGGATCGATGTCAACAACTTCACTAAGTGGGGTGGAAGATAAAGACCTTGCGATCAGATAATGGAGGATAATTCACTTAAGAGGAATTCAAAGAATATTGCAAGGAAGCTGGGATTAAGAGGGAGATTTCTACTCCCTACAATCCTCAACAGAATGGAGTAGTAGAAAGGAAGAATCAAATGATCATGGAATCAGTGAAGGATATGATCCATGATCAAGATCTACCTATGCATATGTGGCCAGAAGAAAAAAATACTGCAGTGTACGTGCATAATAGAAGTCCCCACAAAGTGATTGAAAACAAGACACCAGAGGAGATGTTTTCAGGAGAGAAGTCGGAAGTCAACCATCTGAGGATATTTGGCTTCCCCATATATGTGCATGTCCCCAAGGAAAAGAGGAAAAAATTGGATCCATTTGGAAAGAATGGCATATTTGTTTGTTACAATGACACATCGAAGGCATACATGATATATATTCTCGGTCACTGGAAAGTTGATATTAATCAAGATGTCACCTTCGATGAGAGTGTAACTTTCAACAAATCAAAACAACACTGTGCAAAAGAGGTTCATGAGTAGGGGAATGAAGTTACTAGAGTTCCAGAGGCAGAAGCAATTGAACTAGAGGAAGTCATTCATGAGGATAATGACATGAAATAACCTTAGAGGCCAACATATATGCCTTCTCACAAGAGAAGACCATCTTTGGCATAGGAGCTCATTAGAGATGTAGAAAGATATGGTGTCCTAGAAAATTATCTCAGGGAAAGTAAGAAGCCGAAACCGTATTCCAGCTATGTGGCATGTTTGTGTGATATCAAGGATGCAGAACCATCCAGTTATGAAGAGGATGTAGAAAAGAGGGTATGGAAGGATGCCATGGGGGAGGAATATCATTCCATAGTAACGAATGATGTTTGGGATGTGGTCTCAAAATCGAAGGAGAAATTAGTAGTAAGTTCAAAATGGATCTACAAGATGAAACATGCAGTTGATTGCAGTATTGAAAAGTATAAGGCTAGATTTGTGGCTCGAGGATTCTCTCAGAAGGAGGGCAATGACTATGAGGAGACATTTTCTCCCGTGGAAAGATATACCTCGATCAGGACTATACTTTCGTTGGTCGCAATAATGAAATGGAAGGTGCATCATATGGATGTGAAGGCAACCTTCTTGAATGGTGAAATAAAATAGGAAGTATATGTAGAGCAACCACAAGGGTTTGAGCTACATGACAGGGAGATGCATGTGTGCATATTGAAGAAGGATTTATATGGATTAAAGCAGACACCCAGAGCATGGTATGGCAAGATCGACGATTTTCTGACGAGCTTAGGATTTAAAAAGAGCAGTGCAGATCCTAACCTTTAAGGTTGTGAATGATGGTCTGGTAATACTACTGTTGTATGTGGATGACCTATTTCTAACAGGTATGAAAAATCTCATCTCAAAGTGTAAGAGAAAACTGACTGCTGAGTTTTAGATGAAATATCTCGGGATGATGCATTACTTTTTGGGTCTTGAGGTATGGCAAAGATAGGATGGCATCTTTCCAAATCAAGGGAAGTATGCAGTGGAAATACTAAAGAGGTTCAGGATGTTGGATTGCAAGGCAATGGGTACACCTATGGTATCAAATCTGAAGTTGCTGCAGGATATAACTTCAAATACTGTGGATGTTACTTTATACATGCATATGGTGGGTTCGTTGATGTACTTGACGAACTCGAGACCAGATATATGTTTTGCTGTGAACACCCTGAGTCAGTTTACGGAGCATCCCAGGCAAGTTCATTTGGTCACAACTAAACATGTGATGAGGTACCTTAAGGGTACATTGGATTATGGTCTCAGGTATGTGACAGACCATGAGTTCGAGTTATATGGATATTTAGATTCAGATTGGGCTAGTAGTATTCCTGATCAAAAGAGTACTTCAACATATTGCTTCAGTCTAGGCTCCAATATGGTTTTGTGGAGTAGCAGGAAAAAGTCATGTGTAACACTTAGTATGGCTAAGGCTGAATATATGGCAACATGTGCAACATGTAGAGAAGTAGTGTGGCTCCAGAAGCTGTTGTTTGGGTTATTTGGTCTCAAATTGGAGGCGACCTACATTTGGTGTGACAACAAAAGTTGCATGAAGTTTTCGGAGAATTCGATGTGCCATGACAGGTTGAAGAATATCGAGATCAAATATCACTATATCGGGGATATGGTGCAAAGGGGAGAAGTGAGGCTCCAATACATTACTATCAATGAGCAGGTTGCATATGTGTTGACCAAGGCACTGTCGAGGATGAAGTTAGAACACTTCAGGGACAAGCTTGGCATGGTCCCTCTTCAGAGGGAGTGACGATGCACATATGCATTGCGGGGTAGTGGATGTCTTGGGGACATGTTGTATCTATTTGAGAGCTACCCACAGGCCTTGGATGCATTGGATGTGAAGTCACAGGGGTTCACATGATGAGGTATAGATGCATTGTGGGGTACTGGATGTCATGGTGACATAGTGAAGCTATTTGAGACCTACCCATAGGCCTTGGATGCATTAGCTATGAAGTCATGTTGTACTATGGATATCCGATGATGTATAGATTCATATGTTCAACAATCAATGGTCATGAGCTCTTGTGGCAACAAAGAATATCTTCCTAGTTAAAAGGGAGTGTTGATATTTTGATGTAACTACATAAGATATTATTTTGTATTTGTATTGGTCAAACCTTGAGAAGGTTATTATAATCTTATCGTATAAATTGGCTCAAAAGAAATTATTATTTTATTGTTATCCTTATTGTAAAAGTCAAACAACCCCTCTTAGGGTTGCGTCTTTTCAGGAGTCAATTATGTGTATAAATAGAGGTCGAGTTCCTCTCATTTGTACACACACACACAACTCACCTTCTCTTGCGTATTTGGAGCATAGAAAGGAAGTTCTAGTGCATGAGGTCTTGGTTTTTTTGTCTTTGGTATCTTGGTCTTGGTCTATTTGTGGAGATCTATAACATGACATTGTACTAGTTAAAGGAATCTATACTGAAGAATTGGTTGTTGGGTTTTCTCCCCCACGAGGGTTTCCCAGGATATATCTTGTGTTCTGTGATTGTTTATCTTTCAATGATCCTATTACATGCAATTGTTAATGAATGATAAATAAGATAACTACAACTTCTAAAATTGTAACAAGCATAAGGTGCTTTCCATGGCCACCCTCCATCTCTTCTTATAGTACTTTTGCAAAATGCCACATGACTTCTCATGCAAAATTTCTAATTATTAATTTACTAATATTCCTATTATTGACCTAGCCATATGTTTCTTCCATGCATAATTCTAATTTTTATTTAACTTTAATGTATATTATTCACCCAACTCCCAACTACCTTTCCTATTTTTACTCATTTATGTTCTCTCTTATCTTTTCTAACTCTTTTAAGTGTGTGCACATGATAATTCACTTTTTAGTTAATTAAAACCTTTAAAATAGGAGATGAATGATTTATATTAATGTTTGTCTCTAATGTCTAACTTCCATTTCAAATTGCATGATGAAATCAAATTTTACCCATGGATGTTCCCTCTAATTAAATGAGTCTAATTATCTCTATATGAATAACATTTTCATGAGTGCACTTATTAAAAGTACCATTCTAAATACTATGCACACAAATGATACTTTATCTCAGAATAGTGAATCTCAATCAACACTAATATTGACGGTGAGGTTCTAATCACTCCAACCCTACTCAACCATATCAATATCAATACCAATATAACTAATACCAAAGGTGAGTCCGTGATCTCTTCAACCTTTCCAGGTATGCATATTTTCATGGTGGGTGAACTAATGTAACAAGGAAGAGACTTGTGTTAAATCCATCTTGTTTACTCATGGTTATTGAGGAATATAAAGGACTCTGCGTCCTTATTGTGCTCCCCTCAACTATACATCACAAGTGTTTGAATCTGCAGCTTTCCCTCACGATAACTTGTAACCTCCTGGGTGAGTGTAGTCTCCAATCCGTTACATAGAGGGAGTTGCTAGTAGGTGGGAATAAAGATGCTACTCCTCTCTCGATAGAACACATGTCACACCTCCTCCATACAACCTTTACCCATGTGTAAGTTTAATTGGCGATATTCATCCATGTCTTTGCACACATCTAGAGACACATATCAAATATCACTATCCATAACAAATACAAATCATAATTACATGTTTGCAACATAATATCCAAATTGAGACATCAGTTTCTTGACCCTTCTTGGGCCCATCGACTCACTCTAGAGTCCATATACATGTGGTTTTTCCCTCTCACACTTGAAAAATCATCAATAGTTTTACAAAAATACATCAATTCAACAATAGAAATCATATGTACCCAACATCTGATCAAATCATAAATCTATGCACACAATAATCATAGAATCTAACATCATCAAGTAGATCTCATTGTGTTTAGGATTCATACATAATCATAAGATCTAGTATCAATAAAAGATCTTATAATCCAAACGATTTTTTAAACACCAATCTAGTCAAAGCACATCAATCAACAAATCTTGGTCATTCAAACATTTGGAATTCCCTCAAATAGTAATATTAAATAATAATATCAAGTACTAATAAGTCTAGTGAAAATAGGGGAGTTATAATGGGATTCATTTGTCATGCCCAACATATTTTCTATCTTATCATTGTATGCTAAAGATCTCCACCTCTCATTAGAATTCATGATATTTTTGTAAGTCTTTAAATCTAAGCAATGAATGCCATTCTCATTGTTGTATGAAGGTAGTCATTATCTTTAAACATCTTCTATATCTTCCATACAATCTCAACTTAGGTTTCTACTACATGGGTTAAAATTACCTAATGGAAAGGCTCCAGTCTAGGAAACATAAAGTATTTTCTTGGGTTCGGTGAGCATTTTTCTTGTCATTTGATTTTGTCTTGTAAGCACTTACAATCTAGCAATTAAAGCTCGTAATATAGGGGTGATGCTGAAGTGATAGTGAGAAGCCAACTTTGAAGATATATAAGGGCTACCTCCTCTGGTCCAAGAGCCAACTTGCGGCCTAAAGTGGGGAGGTTTTTAGTTCTCCAATGGTTGCCTTGGCATGGTTCCCTATCCAAGAACATCTCGATGAAAAACATTTGAATTGGTGCCAATGCTAGGGATTGAAGTTACACAGTTTCTTTCCTAGGAAAATGACAAAAATATAAGTTGTGTTTCTTGCTAGTGAACAATAACACATACGTCTAGCTGTTTTGAATCTTCCAAAAGGACTTCTTGAAGAATTTCACTTAGTGACTACACACTTTCAAGATGGAAGACATGGCAAGGTTTCATTCAAATTTAGAAGAAACTCCTATCTATTCAAACCCTAAAAAATTAATTTAAAAAGTGAACAGAAGGAGGAATTTTTTTTTTCATCCATAATTAATCTAAATATTGAAGATCGAACCATTTCAACTCTCTCTCTCTCTCTCTCTCTCTCTCTCTCTATATATATATATATATATATATTCAATTAATTAATTAACTATTATTATTATTATTTTGTTAGTCTAACATCAACGTTACAAATAAACATGACACATTTATCCCACCTAGGTTGAAAAAGTGCATCTCAACAAAAAAAAATGTTTATAAAGTCAAAATTACATGATAATGTTTTAATGAGTATATATTTACTATCACTTTTATGAGAAGTAGTTCATAAAGCTCCTACCTAATGTTCCTTGTGTGATCCACTTTTGTCTTATTTTCCACTTTGTTAGACCATTTGATTATGGTAAATAAGAGATTGTGCATTGCCTTCAAATTCCATGATCATGTTGCCTTTCACTTGCATAATGTTACCTTTCATAAATCTCTTACCTAATGTTGTTCCTTGTGCACTCCACTTTTGTCTTATTTTCCACTCTATTAGACCATTTGATTATGGTAAATAAGAGATGATACATTGCCTTTAAATTCCATGATCATGTTTCCTTTCACTTGCATAATCATAATGCATCTCAATTATACAATCATTTTAATACTTCTTAAACATTGTGGATACTAGATACTCTTTCACCATTATCACACTTCAACTTCCTAAAAGATCTCTCAATATGCTTTTAACCTAACACATGAAATGTTTTCAATACTTTAGAAGCATTAGACTTCTATAGGGAAATAAATTGTTTTAATTGGATAAATATCATAAAAAAAAGTGTCAAACTATTCAACCTCAATAAAGACTCAACAATGCCGAAGAAAAAAATTATAACTTTCCCTTATGAAACAATTATCAAAAAATTCGACGAATAAAAAACTTAAAAAACAGCTACAATTTTATTTTATTTTTATTTATTTATTTATTTTATCTACTACACATCCATCACAACCTCAAAAATACATTGAATTCCCATAAAAATATCACATGTTTCTCTTCTACACATTCATTACAACCTCAAAAATACATTGAATTCCCATAAAAATATCACATGGACAACTTTGTCTCAAGGAAAAATCCCCTTCAATGAATGTTGAAGACTCATTGAATACTTGCGGAAGTCTAATCAAATTTACTGAGCATTGATGAGTTTGACTCGTTTGAGTAAGCTTGTTTTATGCTAACTAAGCTTGCTCAACAAGCATTATAATTATTTTGTTGAGATCTATCATAAAAATCTGCAATGGTCCACATATACCTTTGTGAACAAAACTCATGATTCTTTTGCCCTTCATTGCTCCTCCATTTGTAAATGTTTTCATTGATGCTTTCGATTGACACAAGCATTTGTAAAATTCTAAGGCTCCATAAATGTCATTCGACCCTTCAACTAGGCCCTATTTTTACATGCACACATGGGCTTGTATATAATGTGTCCTAACCTCCTATATTACAATTCAAGGTTACTTCGCTTATATGATGTCACTAGCAAGGAATATTGCAAAATTGTAATACCATGACTATTTAGCTTCTCTAATATGCCTTGCATAGCTTATTACAAAACTATAATACCAAAGAGCATTTTGTCTGGGAATTTCTTTGAGATTTTGGCACAAATGGGTGTTGTTGTTTATGTAAATAGCCTTACCATTGCTTGTGTAAATTCATGATGTTTTCCATGTATCATTGCTTAAGAAATATGTTCCTAACCCTAACCATATATTATATTTTGATGTTATACATATGAAGGACACAAGACAATTTTTCACCAAACCCCTGATGATCATTGGAACTAAACAACAACACTTGCAAAACAAAGTTATAGAATGGGTCAAGGTATGTTGGCAACGTTACTAAGAGGAACATGCCACCTAGGAATTAGAATTAGAGATAAGAAAACTTTATCCTTATTTATTTAGTGATGATTCGACTCTGGGGCAATAGTGCTTTTTAGAGGGGGAGGATTGTAACACCTCTAGCACTGCATGGGAGTTGTTATGTTGACCCTAGTTTTGGCCAGTTATTATTTATTTTTCACATTGTGATGTTGGTTAGGAGATGATGTTTTTAGACTCGTTATCCCCTTGTTACTTTTCCTTTGTTGATGTTCACTTATATTGAACAATGAAAAGTATGTGGTTACATAATGGTTGTTATGAGTATTCTCTTGATGACATATGATGAGAAATTCCTTAATAGAAATGTTGAGTACTAATGTTCCTTTGATGATGGCATGTACATGTACTCCTGATGATGTGATTTCTTATTATGATGAAGTTTAATCCATGATGATTATGATAAGCTGTGGGTATGTACATGTACTTCATCTCTTATATATTAATGAAGTGTTTCATCTATCCAATCATTGTGTACCTGCAAATTGATTTTCAACTTGTGTTGTCTTCTTCATTGTGTAAATTCTAGCACTTGTTGTTCACATTGATTTGACATAACATAGGGCTAAATTTGTTAAGAGATTTGATATCTTGAAGATAAGTGGGGCAAATTTACTGTTGTAAGTTCTTCTATAATTAAGATAATTTCAAATATGTTATATGCATGAAAAAGTGGGACTTAAAGGTTGTAACTTGTTTCCATTGAAGTACACTTAATTCATATCTTTTCTCTTGAGTGTCCTAGTGATTTCAATTGAATTGAAGTGAAGTATTTGTTGATGTTCACTACTACAATTAAATATTTCAGATCAGCCCTAAGGCTAAAAGCTCTTAGGGATTTAGATTCGAGAAGTCTCTAGTGAGAATTGAAATTTCTAAATTTGCATTAAAACTCTAATTCTCAAAATTTGTACATGGTATCAAAGCTATTTTAATTGAGATTACTCTCTTGGTGAAGAGAGTTGGATATTTTAACTTTGTTCTACTTGGGAGTGGTACTTGACCTATTACAGGTTGATTGGGTGTGAAACCTTAGGACACTTGGGAGATGCGTTGGAACCCTTGAAGGGTTAATCTACTTCATTTTCATTGATTCTTTCTTTGAGACATGCTTCAAATTTGCAAGATGATGACTCTAGATTTTAGAGAGTGTGATAGGTTAGATGGTGATTCCAATTTCTTATCTTGCAACGAGCTCAAGTTACAAATGCAAACCGAATCATATGAATTACTTCATTCCTCACATTGCAGACAAGATGGCTGGTAAGAAGATGATTAATTCTTTGGTTGGTTTATTTCAAAGAACTTGTGTTTATTGACAAATGCTCTTGCCAAACAAGCTTTAGGCCATTAGCATAAGAAACACATACATAATGGTGAGATATCTGGGTAGGATCATAGAGTTGAGAGAACAATGGGCTACCATAGGGATGAAATTGGAGGATAAAGAGTTGGTGTCCATTGTTGTGAATTGACATGTTACTTCCTAGAGGCCTTTCGTCTAGGGTGTTTGTGTTAGTGAAACTTTCCCTACCTTTACGGAGATTCCGGATGACCTTGTGCATGAAAATATTAGGTGGTAGTCTTGTTTAACACAATAAGAGGAAGTAAAAGAAGTAGCCTTCGTAGGGAAGATGAAGAAGGGAAGCAATGAAGGTTACAAAAGGGTAAGAAGGAGTGTTCAATTCTAGGAAAGGAGTTGAGTAAGGTGAAATGTTTTAGGTATCCCTAGATGGGACATTACGCTAGTGAGTTTTCAAAGAAGAAATGGAAGGCCGAGTAGCAATATAGGTTGTAGAGAGTGCACGTATTGTATCATGAGTGAATGAAGGATCATCCTAGCCTAAGTTTGCTTTCTCCATGGATTGTTTAACTTATAACATTGTGTCAAGTGTTGATTGCTATGGGGACATTGGGGCATCGAGACATATGACTTATGATAGGACACTCTTCAGTGGGCCTCAAGGGCAAGAGGGAGGTATGATTGTAGAGTTGGGTGATGATGACACTTATCCTATGAAAGAGTTGGGCTCCATTTCCTTTTGAATGCCATGAGACGATGTTCTTGAGTTGGATGATGATTTATTTGTTCTTGGTTTGAAGAAAAATATTCTTTCAATTTCTTGCATGGAAGAGCATCAATGTAGAGTTACATTTGAAGGACATTAGTGCACTATTAATGATTGTAGTCTAGCAAGTCCAAGGAATTTAGCTATAGGTGTGTGAGAGGGTGGACTTTATAGGTTTCTTGTTGATCCTATGGCACTTGTACATTCTAGTGAAAGGTTGAATAATGCTTCTAGCTTTGAGAAGGCTTATTCAAAGAAGGAATGGTGGGAGGTCATGACTGAGGAGCATAACTCCATCCTGTAGAATGATGTTTGGGAGATTGTATCGAGACCAAAAGGGAATGCAATGATTGAATTTAGGTGGTCGTACAAAGTCAACATGCAACATATGCGAGTATTGAAAAATACAAGGCAATGTTTGTGGCAAAAGGGTTCTCACAAAAAGAGGGAGTCAATTATGATGGGACGTTTTCCCTAGTTTCCAGGTATACATCTATTTGTACCCATTCTTTCCTTAGTAGCATGTTTTGGATGGCACTTGTATTAGATGGATGTGAAGACCGTCTTTTTGAATGGTGTGACTGAAGAATACGTAATGCAAATTAGCCTAGAGGATTTGAGGTGCATGGACATGACACCCATTTTTGTAGGGTGAAGAAATCCTTTTATGGGTTGAAGCAGGCACCACAAACTTGGTACTCGAGGATTGATGAGTTCCTACTGAACTTAGGGTTCACCAAGACTATTGTTGATCCAAATCTTTATTATTTGTATGCTAATGCTGATTTGGTTGTCTTGGTTAAATATGTGGAAGATTTAATCATTACCAGTGGTTCAAAGAAGCTCATTATGTGGTCCAAGGACAAGTTGTCAAGTGAATTTGACATGAAGGATATTGTTCTACCACACTATTTTCTAGGGTTGGAGGTTTGGTAGGGTTCAGAAGAGGTTTCCTTGGGCAAGGGAAGTACTCTTTAGAGTTTTTGGAGACATTCTAGATGTAGGGTTGCAAACCATTTCCCACACCCATGATATAAAAATTTTGAAGCTAACTTGTGACGATGATGTTGATTTGGTTAACCCTTCATTGTATAAGTAGTTGATTAGATCCTTGATGTATATTGTGAATAAAACAGTGGATGTTTGTTATGTTGTAAACACATTGAGTCGGTTTATGGTTTCTCTACAGGATACACATTGGGTGGTTGCGAAGCATGTTCTCAGGTATCTCAGAGGCATAGTTCATTATGGCATTAGATGTATAGGAGATTGTAGACTATTACTCCATGGATTTTTTGATTCAAATTGGGTTGGGGGTTTTGATTCTCGAAAGAACACTTCCGGATTTTGTTTCATCTTGGGGTAAGGGTTGATATTCTAGTTTGGTAGGAAGCAATTGACAATTGCACTTAGTTCAACAAAGATGAAGTATATAGCAACATGTTCAACGAGTTGTGAGGTAGTATGGCTTTGCAACCCTATTATTTTCTAGAGAAAAAAACTAGTAATTTTATTAAAGGTAACAAAATTACAAGAGTAGAATACCATGAGGTATTTCAAACTGCCTCTAATGGGTCTATAAACAAAAAGACCATGAGGTCTGCTTCAAGAGATATCTTCTGTCTCTACGTATAATATACAAAAAAAAGAAAATATGTCTATGCTTAATGTAGATTTGGGGGCTGCCAAACTCTCATTGAAGCAACATCCATTCTTGATAGAAAAACAAAAAAAAGTATAGAAACCCCAAAGGGTCCAAAAAGTGCCCGAAATCCACTCGAAGACATTTAGGACATTCAAACATCAGCTTTGATACAATAAGAAAATTAAAACTAGGACTCATGAAGATAAGAAGTAAGTTGTCCTTGATGGGACTCATTGATTTGCTAGGTGCCTTCTTACAACTCTAGGCCCTCCTTGGACAACCTATTAGCTTTAGTGTTTTTGTCTCTGTATTCATGTGCAAAAGTAATGTGAGAAAAAATAGTTTGTAAATTCTTAATGTTTTGAAGTAATGGCTGAAGAATGAAGTTTCTTAGAACAAAGTCTCCTTTTATCCATTGTATCACTAGGAGGGAGTCGCTCGAGACTTGGATTCATGATATCCCTTTTTCTAGAGCAATAATTATAACCAATTTGAGTGCCATTAGTTCATTGTAGTTATTTGTAGTGTGACTGATCCCAACTTTGAATGTAAAGAAGTGGTTTTGGGAGAGAAGATAATACCCCCAACCCCTCCCTTTTGTGGATTGTATGGCTTTGCAAATTGGGGGTTGAGATTGGAGATATGCAGTTGGAATCGACAATTATGTATTGTGACAATCATAGTTGCATCAAACTCTTTGAGAATCATGTGTTTCGTGACCGCTCCAAGTACATCGATACCTACTCTCATTTCCTGAGAGAAAGGGTACAAAAGGGTGTTGTAGCCCTTATTATATTCCTACAGAGTTGTAAGTTACTGACATTCTGACAAAGCCTTTAGTTGAAGGGAAGCTTGAGATGCTGAGGGAGAATACTAATGGTAAAAGCACTTTCCAAAGAGGGAGTGTTAGCTTTTTGGGTTACTCCAAAAGTGTTTACACCATGCTTGGGTTTGCTTCATGTGAAGTGCATGGTGTATGGGTGACTCTCATTTATTCCATGATGGACACACACATGTGAGGTGGCTTGCTTTTTGATTGCTAAACCTTGTGTGGATGCGTGTGTGTCATTCTTCCTTGAAGCAATGGAGACCTATACAACATGATGACATTCTTCATGATGCACATATGGAGAGGGGGTGGCTTGCTTGGAGGTAGAGCATTGGGTATCTTGGAGGAGAGTGGTGAACCTTAGATGGCCGAGTGGGTGGCCTGCTTGGAGGTGGAGCACTGGTTATCTTGGAGGAGGGAGTTGAACCTTAGATGGCACAAGGACGCTTGATTTCTTCCATGAAGGCTTGTGCTTGACTTGAGTACACTTGGGTTGAGGGCATGTAGGTGTAGTGGACGTAGAGGAGCACATGATCTAGGAATAATGTTAGAGCTTTGGAGGCTTGTGGAGGTGGAGCATTATAACTTCTTGAGGGACATTCATGCCTTGGAGCCTTGATTGTTGGATGTCTTCAACTTGGAGCTTAACATGTGTCACTTGCAGAGGAGCTCATCATATGCAAGTTTATATTCTTGTGGATAGGTTTCTTGTAGTGGGTTAGGACCACTTTATCAACACATCAACATATCCTCACACATCCTTCATCTAAAAATAACATTTTCATTTTGGATTTCCAATGATGGAAACCGTGTCAATGAAACTTTTTAGTTAGATACTAATGAGAAATGTTGCTTGCCACTTACACTCACAAGGTTTCAAAGACAACAACTGCTAATGATCATTGGTTCACACAGAACTTTGGTCATACACTAATTGTACATCACTCGTTCACAATAGATTAACAAGTTCTCTGATCAATGGTTTAACAATCCAATTCTGATAGTTTTAGACCAACCTTGTGTTTTGTTTTGTTACATAATCTCTCTCTTTAGACATTTGTCAAAATTCTTTGACAAACTCCAATACACTCTTTTTCCTTCTATTCACACCAATAATCTTCAACTTTGATTTCAAACCAAGAAAGGGATTCAAAGTTTCCACAATTTCAAATTTAAGTGATTCAAATGGTTTTAGTTTCCTGGAATTTCCTCTATAGCAATCTGCTAAGCTAGACACCAAATTGGTGTATGAGACCCCCTTGTTTGTGGGACAAGGAAACCCTTGCGCGCAACAATTTGACTGCTAAAGTATATGGAGGTATACATACCCTACCCCCCTATGGATCTGAACTTGTGACCTCTTAGGAGGAAACACATGTTCTTAACCATTAAGCCCCCTCATGTTGTAAGTGGTATATACAAAGCTCGTAAGTGGTATATACACTTTCCAACACTTTTCACTCAAACCCTGAAAGAAAATATGCCTTCAATAAATTTCGGCTGGATATTTTATCATTAATATAAACAAGGAAATGCAATCTATGAATTCCCATTGTTTCCCTGAAACATGAATCAGAAGGTTTGACATCCTATATAAAAGGATAATATGAATACTTTTGAGAGCCATCCCATTGTTGGCCACTCTTCGCCGCTATATCTGTAACTTGGACACTTTGCCTACTTCAATTGCCCTCATCAACTTTGTCGGTGTTGCACAATTCAAATCTCTCTTGTTGCAGGGTCTAGGCATCAATGCTCCACTATTAAATCCTAACATATAATTTGTCAGAGGTTCCCCCAAATTTGTCACAGTAACAATTTATAAAGCATATACTCCAAACTAATTGATTAAATATACCTTAGTCCCAGGTGAAACCTATAAAATCAACCCTAATGTTAAAGCTTAACACCATTGTATCCTGCAAATAAAGACATGGATTGCTAATAGTTCCAGCCAAGAATAATGCTTTGTTAAGGATGATATACCACAAAAAAGTACATTATGGAATGAAACGGCACCAGTTTGTCTCCAGGATCAAATATCTAGAAATGTAAATTATGGAATGAAACGACAACATTTCATCTCAATGATCAACGATCTCTTACTCAAAATAATGGTTTCCATTAAATGAGTGGCATTGCAAAGTACAACAAGAATAGTTAGGAGCTCTTTATTTAAGATCAGATCCCCATAGTAATCACATGGTATAGAGAGATATCCCACAGGCATGTACAAGTAGTTGAGAGATTAAATAAATAGAGCATATATACAAGCAGTCTAATAATCAGAACCCCTGAGAAAATCACATGACTCATTGAGACAAAGCTATCTCAAAACGTTGTTGCATCATCTGGATCAATAAGTCCTTTTTGATGTGGGAGCCAACCCTAGAGAAATAAAATCAGCTATACAAGTAGAAGAGCACATTGTATTTCTAGGAGATGAATGAAGAAGCCTTATGGGATTTTTAAGGCATTTGTTACGCGACCAAAAGCATAAATTTCACAGGTAGCCCATACTAGTCAACATGGTGTTGGTACATGGCATGCACTCTTCCTGAGTTCACAGTGGTGACCAAAGTGGGAAGAGTGGTCCTTCTCCCTAAGTTAACAGTAGTGACCAGAGTGGGGAGATACAGGACAAACATTCTTCTTGTGTCACAGTTAGTGACCAAATTAAGAAGAATGGTCATTGTAGCCTAGGGACACTCAGTTGAGTGTACAACACTTGATAACTGCAACATCATGCCCAAATTACTCATATATAGTGTGGCTGAGATAGTTGATGTTGTATGATGTTCCATGTGTCAAGATATTGACCAAGTTGTGGCAGTTGATGATGTTGATGTTTCAACATCGTACAGACATTCTCCTAAGATTGGTCATTGTGATTTGACCAGTGGTGAATGACCCGAGCGTAGTCTTCAAAGAACATAAGACTCAATGTGCTAGTGTTCCTCAAATGTGTGGAAACATCGAGCAAACATTCACCCACATGGGTGTACCTATGGTGAATGTCCCGAGTAAGCATCGAGCAAACCTTCTCCTAGATTGGGCTACAGACCAAGAGAGATAGGATACATTTATCACAAAGGTGTACTTGTAGTAAATAGGCCCAGGCATAGTCATTCCTTGATCATGACAAGGAATAATATGCACTGAGGGTGCTTGAGGCGCTTTCCATGTGTCAATTAGCATCGGGCTAACATTCACTCACGAGGGTGTACTTGTGGTGAATGACCCTGGTGTGGTCTTTTTCCTAGTCATGGTAATTTGACAAGGAATAATAAAGATGCTAGATACTATCACATGCGAACCTGGAGTGAGCCTGAGCTCAGAGAGAGTCAATTGGTTTAGAGGGAGAGCCGCAGAGGGAGTTTCCCATCGGTTCATGTGGGAGAGAGACATCTCCCAAGATTGACAGACATGTGCCATGAGTCTAGGGCGAAGTTTGTATACTTCAGAGACAAGCATGGCATGATGAAGAATGTCTCTCTCGTTGAGAGGGAGTGTTGATGTTTGGACAACATCGAGAAGACATTCTCCAGATCATATGGCAGGTTGCTATTGATGTTGCAGATGATGATAAATACCTTCCTAGTTAAGAGGGAGTGATCATATGACAACCAATTTATAGATGATTATGAATACCTTCCTAGTTAAGAGGGAGTGTTGAATTTTATAACTATGGTCGGTCTTCATAATGTGAAAAGGAAAAAGTGAAAAGTTGTGTTTGTTGTGGAGGCCAGTTTAGTATAAATATATATAATAAATAAGTAGTTATTTATTATCCAAGGGACACATCCTTTCATGGATGGTCACCATATGTTCTATATATATGAAACACTCATCATTGTAATAAAGCATCGATTGTATATCACCTTATATAAAAATCAATAAGGACCACTTTATCAACACATCAACATATCCTCACAAATCCTTCATCTCAAAAGAACATTTTCATTTTGGATTTCCAATGATGGAAACCATCTCAACGAAACTTTTCAATTAGATACTAATCAGTAATGTTGCTTGCCACTTACACTCACAAGTTTTCAGAGACAATAACTGCTAATGATCATTGGTTCACATAGAACTTTGGTCATACACTAATTGTTCATGTACAATACTCCTTATACATCACTTGTTCACAATAGATTAACATGGTCTCTAATCAATGGTTTAACAATCCAATTCTAATAGTTTTAGACCAACCTTGTGTTTTGTTTTGTTACATAATCTCTTTCTTTAGATATTTGTCAAAATTCTTTGAAAAACTCCCATACACTCTTTTTCCTTCTATTCACACCAATCATCTTCAACTTTGATTTCAAACCAAGAAAGGGATTCAAAATTTCCACAATTTCAAATTTAAGTGATTCAAATGGTTTCATTTTGGTGGAATTTCCCTCTATAGCAATCTGCTAAGCTAGACACCAAATTGGTGTACTAGACCCCTTTTGTTTGTGGGACAAGGAAACCCACTGCTAAAGTATATGGAGGTATACATACCCTACCCTCTATGGATTTGAACTTGTGACCTCTTAGGAAGAAACACATGTTCTTAACCATTAAACCCCTTATATTGTAAGTGGTATATACAAAACTAATAAGTGGTATATACACTTACTGACATTTTTCACTCAAACCAAAAATATGCCTTCAATAAATATCGGCTGGAATAATATTAACAAGGAAATGCAATCTATCAATTCCCACTGTTTCCCTGACACAGGAATCAGAAGGTTTGACATCCTATATAAAAGGCTAATATGAATACTTTTGAGAGCCATCCCATTGTTGGCCACTCTTCGCCGCTATATCTATAACTTGGACACTTTGCCTACTTCAATCGCCCTCATCAACTTTGCCGGTGTTGCACAGTTCAGATCTCTCTTGTTGCAGGGTCTAGGCATCAATGCTCGACTATTAAAGCCTAACGCATAATTGGTCAGGGGTTCCCCAGATTTGTTACAGTAACTATAAAGCATATACTCCAAACTAATTGATTAAATAAATCTTAGTCCCAGATGAAACCTATAAAATCAACCCTAATGTTAAAGCTTAACACCATTGAATCCTGCAAACAAAGACAGGGATTGCCAATAGTTCCAGCCAAGAATAATGCTTTGTTAAGGATGATACACCATAGAAAAGTACATATGGAATGAAATGACACCATTTTGTCTCCAGGATCAAATATCTAGAAATGCACATTATGGAATGAAAAGACATCATTCATCAAATATCTCTTACTCAAAATAATGGTTTCCATTAAATGAGTGGCATTGCAAAGTACAACAAGAATAGTTAGGAGCTCTTTATTTAAGAGCAGATCCCCATAGTATTCACATGGTCCAGAGAGATATCCCACAGGTATGTACAAGTAGTTGAGAGATTAAATAAACAGACCATATATACAAGCAGTCTAATAATCAAAACCCCTGAGCAAATCAAATGACTCATTGAGACAGAGACATCTCAAAATGCTGTTGCATCATCTGGATCAATAAGTCCTTTTTGCTGTGGGAGCCAACCTTAGAGAAATAAAATCAGCTATACAGGTAGAAGAGCACATTGTATTTCCAGGAGATGAATGAAGAAGCCTTATGGGCTTTCTAAGGCAGTTGTTACGCGGCCAAAAGCAAGAATTTCATAGGTAGCTCATACCAGTCAACATGGTATTGGTCATGAAGAGACCATAACTGTTTACAAGGCCAGCCAACAGACACCCATACAGTTTATGATGAAGATTTAATCAGGCATAAATGTTAATATGGGAGGAATAATCAAGGGTTCCAGCTCCTTCCCATCCCATCCATTCTTCCCACTCGTCCCAAGAATCGTTACTGACTCCCATCATACCCTCCACATAGTAATCGGCAGAACAGCTTTGTTGCTTTGCCTTTGCCAAACTGGACATTACAGTCTGCTCATTCATCACAAAAGCCACAACAATCAGAATCATGGGCATGCATAAGAATCCCATGTTACAAAATGAAAATGTATATAAATAAAAGATTACTCTTAGGCAAGTAAGTTACCTCATAAGCCTGATTGATCTTCTGAAACTGAACCCCACAGTTATCTCCTTTGCAAACATCGGGATGATACTGTAACCAAATTATATTAACATATCAGTGCAATATCATTTGATTCAAACTATTTTTAATATTGAAAACGGATAATGATTTTTTGTGAAAATCTATAATCAGGGATATTGCCAGACATAAATTTTCTTAAAAAATCTTCAAGAGTGTGTGGAGCCTCACATTTTTTATTTCTATTTCTAACCTAAATTTCAATTTCTAACCTATATCTTGTTTTTCTATTTGCTCCAGAAACGCAAGACTTATCATTGAAAATCTCTGATATTGAAAGTAGGGTGCATAGTTTCAACTGGGTACTTCCATACCTGCAACGCAAGGCGACGGTAGGCTCTCTTGATATCTTTCTCAGCAGCCCCGGGGCTCAGTCTCAGAGTCTTATACTCCTCTTTCATCCCAGGAAAAGCAACAGAGGCCATCACAGTTGCATTCCTCCTGCCTCCAAAATTCTTCTT
>ML805156.1:6323-19171 GCA_009831015.1 Picea engelmannii | reverse complement strand
GATCCTCAAAATGAGGTCAATCCCTATCTGATAATCCTCAAAATGTGGTTGAAAAGTTGATGATGTGTAGCTTAGCCTTCCAAGGCTCTTTGGTTTGATCTGCTGAAGATGAAATTCGAGTTGGATGATGTGTCTTCTAACCCCTGATATTCTACCTTTAAAAAAGATTCCAAATGTAATTGAAAAACCTCTTTTTGACCTTATCCCTCAAAACTAGCCTTTAGATTGACATTGATAATTCATTACTTGCTTATTCAAAGAGGTTTCATTCCATTCCAACTCAAAAATTTCCAATCTGAGCAAAATTTCGATGAATCTGGTCATACATGCTTTCGATGGTTAACTGTATGAAATTTTAAGCTTCTTATCCACCGAAAGCACTGTGTTTCAGAGGTTAATGAGCACGCTTAGGCTCGCCTAAACCACCGAAAAGCAGAAGTTTTTCAAAAATAAAAAATTCAAAATTTTCGATTACCTGTATGGTTGCATATGGTTTCAAGGCTTCTTGGATGAAGTTCCCTTCTCCTTGACAGGGCTTGTGACTTCCTCTCGATGAATACCAGCCTGTGTTTCTTCTTCTATGGAGGTGGAAACTTGGGCTAGGGTTTCCAACTTTGTATGCTCCTGAGCTAGAGGTTGGGATTCTTTTATTTTTAATCTCAGAAGTCTTAGCTGCTTGTACAGCTTCATGTTCTCCCTTATCAATACCCTATTCCTGTCTTTGATCTTGTCATGTTTTTCCTTGACAGTTTTATTAATGTTATGAAGTTCTTCATTTCTTTCTATCAGATCTGTATTTGTCTTTTTGATAACCCTTATTAAAACTTCCATTTCGTATTATTTGTTGCAGAAGTTTCCTCACTTTCTGAGTCATGGAAGCTTTGGGTTTTCTCGAAGAATCTCCTATTGATGATTGATTTTGTTCCTCTGGAGGAGTAGGAGTAGGTAGGTTTGGGTATTCATCAACAACTATATCAGTTTGCTGCTCTCCTTGTGCCTCATTATGCTCTGGTTCATGTTCAAAATCTTAATATGGGAGGTTTAAAGGATTACCTTCCATGGCCAAACCTTCAGCCTTTTCTCCTTCCTCAAACTGTAATTTTCTCTTTGTTTTCTTCTTCTTGGCCGAGGAAGATTCTGCTTGCTGTTTCAAGGGTGAAATAGCCCTCCGTTTCCTTTGACTACTCTTGGGAGTAATAACCTTCCTTGTGGCACTCTTCTTGCCCTTGTCCTCTGGTGGTTTGTCAGTCTGGAATTCATTCCAGAAGAGAAAGTAATTCCATGCAACCTGCTTCTTCTTCAGAGACTCCTTGATAAGAAGAGTAATGAGTCCTTGATGGGACAGTCTGCTTGCCACCTTAGTGGGCTTAACTTTTACCTGCCTGGCCATTTTGGTGAGAGTCTCGTGGAAGTAAAAAGGTAGATTAATTGGATCTCTTCCTGTAAAATGGTTTAAAAGATTAAAGTGATAGAACATCACTCTATTGTACCGCCCTTCACATGTTATGTAAACAAATATTGCTTTCAACAATGACTGCCACTTTGGTTCCAAGTAAGACATTGGAATATCCTTTTTCCAGATCAAATCTTTGTGTACATGCAACAGGTATGACCTAAATTCAATGTTTGAAGGTATGGTAGACTTGAACCAACAGTCTCCTGACCTAGGTAAACCTGTATACTCAACAATGGCAGCTTCATCAATGATAAACTCCTCCTTTCCTATTTTAGCAGACCTCCCATCATAAGAAATGGCAAAAGACTCGGCCACTTGTTGATGAAAATTGGTTAATTTTTCACAATATGAAAATACCCCAGCTTGTTTGAAGAATTCTGCCACCTCTGGGTGAGCTTCTAGGTACCAAACCCCATCAAGTTCAACCCTTAGGGCTGGTCCAGATTTTGACATTTTTAAAAATGCTGATGTGTCCCTGTCAATTAGGAGGATATGCATGCAAATAGGGTCAAAACTCGAAACTTTAGGAACAGGTCAAGGTATGGTATGGCTCGATGAACAGAAGGTGTGACTCATCAAACAGAGAGTATAATATGATAACATAATCGATGACAGAGGATTTAACTCAGAGCTAATTTAGGAACAAGGTATATAATTCAGAGTAAGAATAATGACCATAGGTATGACTCAGCATCATGATTTAACCAAAACTTGATTCAAACAACTAGTAAACTAAATTTAAGCCGAGACTTATTTCCAGGTAAGAGACAATATAGAATCGCATATGACCGAATTGAAACTACCTGATGACTGGGTTGAATGATTCGGTTTGACACCTGGACGATTGATCGATTGCTGAACTCGAGACTTTAATCACCAGCTTGCCACAGTGAACTGGATTTTGAACTCTGCTAATGTGCATGGTTGAGAGAATCACGAGATTGTGATATAGATGACAACTCTCGGACTCAAAATGAAATTAAATGGAAATTAAACATAGCTAAAAATAAATCATCATGATCTTGTAATCCCGTGGCTGGCAGTATTGAAAATCCACGTGATGTATCCTTTCTGTTATGCGAAATCTCATATGAGTTTCTGTGCCTCGTCGAAAATTGATGACAACTAACAGTTGAACGCTTGGAGGACGTTTCGACATCTATTCATTTACAATTCTGCAATAATGACATGAAAACTCGCCATTTGACATGACTTTCGGCGGCTTGGAATCATAATCACGCTCGCTTGACATCTGGCTCGTGCGAAAGCACGAGGTTTTTTATTTGGGCGTGAAAACACTTTCGGTGGTTAAAGACTCCTTTTATTTCGCCTCTTAACCACTGAAAATCTCGATTTTTGGTGGTTAACGAGTCGTTTCATAGACCCTCTTAACCACCGAAACCCGAGGTTTTAGATTTTGAAAGCCAAGACCAAAAATGATGATTTTTCCAAGTTTATATTTGAAAAATAGACCCTCTAATGCACCTAAAAAATTTAGAATTTTTTTTTTTTGACATGTTCCTATCTCCTAAAAATCGAAAACTTGACAGTGCTATTTTAGGAGATAACACATTCTAGATCCGAAAATTGTGTCATTTCCTGTTAATGCTTTTGTCAATTCAATTTCGTTGTAGTATGGACCCCTTCTAAATTTATATCGTGTTTTTCCCTATCGAATTTGTTGATAAATATGAAGTATATGTAACATGAATGTTTGAGTTAATTTGTAGTTAAATCCAAAATTCTCGGAATCGAGGTAATCTTGTAAAAGTCTCTGGAAGTGACCTTTAACCTGTAGTATGTTATCCTTTTCTTTGACAAAGTCATGCATGTGACCATGGGCTAGAACCTAATGCTAGCCAAAGGGGGCGCTATTTGGAGCTCTAGAACTCCGATGCTCTAGAGGTTTTTAACTTCAACACTCCTGTTCACCCAGAGTGCTACTGACCGAATTCAGTCTTAAGTTGAGCTAACCGACAAGTGTAGGTTAACCCTACTCTTCCACCTTCCTTCATTAACCTTTAAGAAATGAATCTAACGACTGATGGAGATTCTCCTCATGCGAGAATCTACGGTGGAGATCCACTCTGGAACTCTGGGATTTAGGGTTTTTCTTTGCTTTCACAACTTGAAACTGTTTCACCCATATCACTGAACCTTCGAAGGGTTCGAAGATATTACGGTTTACACTCATCCTCAAATCAACGGTTGTCATCCACTCCGGAGTTTGGAACTCCGGGAGTTCCTCACTTTTTGCACACAACAACTCATTCCTCCGGAGAGTTGAACTCACGAACCTCTGAATGATAAAGGATCGAAGTTCTAACATATCTAACAGTCCTCTATCAATTGCTAGATCTATGGCTGACCTTCACTTTGGGACTTTAGAAGTTAGGGATTATCTTAATCCTTAGCACCTACACCTTAACTTATATGGAGAGTCGTTTCCTGATTAACTTAGAGATCTATGAACCACATCCTTCCATCAATCGACATACATGATTTACTCCGAACTTCGAGACTCCGGGAGCTCCTTAACCTTTAACTTCTTGACTCTAATTCTGTTGAATTACAAAACCTCCAAAGAAAGAAGGCTCGTAGATCTAACGACCCATGATCGATCACTAGATCTACGACGACCCTTCACTGCGGGTGTTTGGAGCTTCAAGGTTTTCTTAACTCTTAAATTGTTATGAACCAAACTCACCGATAATCAAAACCTTGAGTATCCAATGGACCTCATCCACTCACTGATCTACGGTGTAGATTCACTCCGCGACTTCAGGTTTCAGGTTCCCTTAATTATTACAATCAACTCTAGTCTTTCGAAGTGATGAAGCTCGAAGGCGTGAGGGTTAAACGAGTGCGCTTCTCTTGTTTAATCGAACGGTTATGGGGATTCTGATTCCTCACAATCAGATCTCGTCCTTTAGTTCCTTCAAAGGAATTTCAACTTTTGATTTCCTCATTGAACCCTATGCGTGATCTTTCTCCTAAGCTATGGATTCTGTTTGTTATGTGTGTGCTTTGTGTCTCCTCTGTGTAAATTCGCATTATCTTTCTTGAGTTTAGTTCTTCTGAATGTTTAAAGCCTCCGTTCGCCATGAGTGGTCTCTGTCAGTGGTTTCACTTCTAGAGTTGGCTCTGGAAGTGGTTGCACTGTGTCACCCAGAAGAGAAACTTCAAGTTTCTTATAGAAATTATTAACTCATTCTTAGAACATACCTCCACTCGATTGCATAATTTATTCATCACATTAATAGTTAGATCACAAAGTATACAGTAAGCTTATGATTTCCACTTGTGTTGAGAGCTTTTCTCTCCTCTTCCTTTCCTCTTTTAAATTGTTATGTGGATCAAATATCTATCTACTTGGTTGTAACCTGTAGGGCTGTCACACTTATTCTAGGTAAACATAAGAAAAGTTGAAACTGTCATAATTGATAGATTGCTTATTTAATGGTCTCTGGTTTTTACTGTAAGTTTCTGTCAAGATATTAATGAAAATTATTCCTATCCTTTAAATGAATAAGGTGATGAATTATTGTATAGTACGCATTTGGTGTTATGAAGTGGTGATCAAGTTACTATATTTTCTTTGTTTGAAGAAAATACAGTTAAGAATGTTGGAAAATTATAATTGATTTTTGGAATGGATTGAAGACATGGGAATTAGATACTTCCTTCTTCCTCAGAACAGTCACCAGTCTTGAGACCTTAAATGGTCAAAATCAATCGGATGAATCCTAGACTTGAGCGTTGATTATGTGTCTTGGAGGTCCTAACCTTGCAGAATAGGTTGGGTGGGTAGACATTGTATGTGATGTTATGTGATATGGCAGATACTTAATACATTGAAGTTGTATCTAAAGCTAGTTGTTCAATGAAATGAATGAAATAGAATGTGTATTACTGTCGTATGTTAATATCGTGTTCAACTTGTTCTAATGATTTTTATTTAATGTTTCAAAAAAAAATATCTATTACTGCTTCTCAATTAATTATGACGTAATGGAGGGGTTGTTACAAAAAGAGGTTCATGAGGAGGAGAATGAAGTTACTAGAGTTCCAGAGGCAGAAGCAATTGAACCAGAGGAAGTCATTGATGAGGATAATGACATGGTAGAACCTCAGAGGCAAGTAGAGATGCCTTCTCACAAGAGAAGACCAACTTAGGCACACGATCTCATCAGAGATGCAGAAAGATATGGTGCCCCAGAAAATTATCTCAGGGAAAGTAAGAAGCCAAAACCGTATTCCAGCTATGTGGCATGTTTGTGTGATATCATGGATGAATAATCGTCCAGTTATGAAGAGGCTGCAGAAAACAAAGTATGGAAGGATGCCATGGACGAGGAATATCATTCCATAGTAAAGAATGATGTTTGGGATGTGGTCCCCAAATCGAAGGAGAAATTAGTAGTAAGTTCAAAATGGATCTACAAGATGAAACATGCAGTTGATGGCAGTATTGAAAAGTATAAGGCTAGATTTGTGGCTCGAGGATCTCTCGGAAGGAGGGAATTGACTATGAGGAGACATTTTCTCTCATGGCGAGATATACCTCAATCAGGACTACACTTTTGTTGGCTGCAATAATGAAATGGAAGGTGCATCATATGGATGTGCAGACAACCTTCTTGAATGGTGAAAGAAAAGAGGAAGTATATGTAGAGCAACCACAAGGGTTCGAGGTACATGATAGGGAGACACATGTGTGCAGATTGAAGAATTCTTTATATGGATTAAAGCAGACACCCAGAGCATGTTATGGCAAGATTGACAATTTTCTGACGAGCTTAGAATTTACAAAGAGCAGTGTAGATCCTAACCTTTACTTTAAGGTTGTGAATGATGGTCCGGTAATATTAATTTTGTATATGGATGACCTGTTTTTAATAGGTGTGGAAAAACTCATCTCAGAGTGTAAGAGAAAACTAGTTGCTGAGTTTGAGATGAAATATCTCGGGATGATGCATTACTTTTTGGTTCTCGAGGTATGGCATAGATAGGATGAGATCATTCTAAATCAAGGGAAGTATGTAGTGGAAATCCTGAAGAGGTTCAGGAAGTTGGATTGCAAGTTAATGGCTACACCTATGGTATCAAATCTAAAGTTGTTGCAGGATATGACTTCAAAGAATGTGGATGTTACTTTGTACATGCATATGGTGGGTTTGTTGATGTACTTGATGAACACGAGACTGGATATATGTTTTGCTGTGAACACCCTGAGTCAGTTTATGGAGCATCCCAGGCAGGTTCATTTGAACACAACAAAACATGTGATGAGGTACCTTAAGGGTACATTGGATTATGGTCTCAGGTATGTGACAGATCACGAGTTCGATTTATATGGATATTCAGATTCAGATTGGGCTGATAGTATTCCTGATCAAAAGAGTACTTCAACATATTGCTTTAGTCTAGGCGCCAATATGGTTTCGTGGAGCAACATGAAGTAGTCATGTGTATCACTCAGTACGACTGAGGATGAATATGTGGAAGCATGTGTAACATGTAGAGAAGTAGTGTAGCTTCAAAAACTGTTGTCTGGGTTATTTGGTCTCAAAATGGAGGCGACATACATTTGGTGTGACTACAAAAGTTGCATGAAGTTGTGAGAGAATCTGGTGTTCCATGATAGGTTGAAGCATATAGAGATCAAATATCACTATATCGTCCTTGAGTTATTTGATTTTGGCATGGATCTGAAGATCCTCCTTAAATTGTCTATCTCAGACGTTTATTGGAATAGGACTAAGTAGCTGTAAGCTTTTATTTCGATCAGATAGGTAGTTGGAGGAAACCCTAGAGGACCTCTTGTATAAGTAGGTGCATAGTATGCATGAATAAGGCTGCTGCAGATTAGTAGGAGATAGTTGTTACTGAATGTAAGTTTGTTTTTATCAGAGTTGTAGCCATTTACATCTGAATGAATATAACAAAGGGATATTGACCCAATGCATGGTGTTGCTACTGGTTACAGTTTCCTTGTTATTTCTATTTTCATGAATGAATGAGTTATGTTATTGAGTATATGAAGTTGTGAAGTATTTGAATAAGCTTCAATTGTTTCTCTTCGTCAAGTTCATGCAAGGTGTGCATACAGTCTGCAAGGAGTGCATTGACATAGTCTATTTCGACTCAAAATCTCAGAAGAGATAGCGTGAAACTTTCATTTGCAAGGAGTGCAAAGGGATTGTTGCAAGGTGTGCACAGTCGCCCGCAAGAAGCTAAGCCTTGTGTAAGGATCTGTTGCAAGGAGTGCACAGATTCGAAGTTCGACTAAGTGTCGAAGTAGCCCTCTAAGGAGTCAAAGGGTCCAAGAAACAAATCTCAGGAGAGATAGTGGGAAGAAATATTCAAAGGGAGTGAAGCTATGAAGATTCACCAAGTTATCGGTCAAGATCCGTCCAGGAGGAAGCGAAATCGTTCCAGACCGTTGGATCTGAGTAAGGTGTGCGAACTTTAAGTCTCATTGTGCACACATGAGTGAGGAATTTGCCGAAGTCCCAAAGAGGTTAGGGACCGTCCATCATCTAGAGGGACATGTGGCGTAAGATCTACAACTCCGGAGTGGAAGCACTTCAAAAGTTTTGTAGAAAAGGAGAGAGCGAAATTTCTGAAGAGCCGAAGGCCGAAACAGATCTTGGCCGTTAGTCGCCAAGAGGTATGTGTCAACAAATCTGAGACTTCAGGGAAAGTCACTTCGGAAGATTTCAGTTGTGGAGTGTGACAAACCCCCGAAGTCCCGAAGTATATCGCAACCATCCGTTGCGAAGAACACATGGCGAGAGATCAGGAAGTTCAGAGGTATAACACTCCGGAAAGAAGTCGATGGGAGCAGAGAAAATCTGGATCGTCAGATCCAGAAGGAAACGTGGCGGAAATCCATCGTCTTCGGGTGAAAACACTCCAGGAGAAAATGAGTGTGTAGGAGTTGAAACTCCCGAAGCCCGAAGAGCCAAAGTGAATCGTGGCCTTCAAATCCAGAAGGACACAGGTCGACATATGGTGTATTTCAGGTGGAAGTACTTCGAGAGGAAGCAAGTGCGAAGAGTTTGAAACTCCCAAACCTTGAAGAGCCGAAGTTAATCGTAGTCGTCGATATGTGGGAGACACACGTTGATAGATCGTGAACTCCGTGTGAAAGCACTCCGGGAGAAAGCAAAGGTTGAAGTGGCTTGTGGTCGTCAATCTGTGGGAGGCACGTGTCAACGGATCATGAAATCTGGGTGAAAGCGCTCCGGGAGAAAGTTGTTGATATTATGGTAGTTGCGGGAGTTATTTACTTCCACGTGTTAACCTGACGAGAATAGAATACTCTGGGAAGCAAGAAAAAACCCTAATGAGTTGCCTAATAACCCTAGAAGACTTGTCAGTTGAAGAAGATAATTTATATTAGGTTATTAGCCTCCAAGAGAAGAAGTCATCCAGAAGAAATAATAATATACTGAATAAACTGATACCTAGAATGAGAAGTCGGCCCAAAAAGTTAGCCATATTTACTATAAATACAGGAGGCCAGTCTTCATTCTGGCAAGCAGTCTCAGAATTGCAGAGCAACACTTGTGCGCACTACAATGCCCAGTTTTGTGCGCAGGTTTGGAGGAGAGTTGTCGGTGCAGTTGTTGCAGCTAGCAATTACGTTTTGGCTTGGAATATCTCTTGGCTAAGGTTTGGACTATCTGATCAACTCTTGTTGGTGCGCTATCCTTGAGGAAAGGTGCGCTACCCTTGTTTGGCTATCTAGCTTAGGGTTTGCTTCTGGAGTGATTCTCTGTCAAGGTTAAGGTGCTCGGAGGGTGGATTCGGCCTATGGTTGGGTGACAATAGAGATATTGTCAATGGTAAAACGAGCACATCCATTATATTCTAACAGGTTATGGGCCCACACCTCCTTCATTTAGTCTAACCTCTGGAAGGAAACATAACCGTAAGGATATTGAGCTCGTTGAAGAACTGCCGCTAGGGTTTCTAGCAGGAGCAATCACCATAGCACTGCCGCTAGGGTTACTAGCAGGTGCAGTTGCAGAAACCCTAATCCTCTCGTTGAGGCACCTTAAGTGAAGGGATTGGCCTAATTTATGGATAGATCAGTGTGCCCTAGCCTAGTGCATCTCCCGATACTCTCAGCAAGCCAAGACATCAACTTTAAGTTTCTGGTGAAATCTAGGGTTGACCAAATCAAAGCAGCCATGACTTACTCTATGAAGTCAGAGAACAAGTTAGATGGAGCTTATAAATTTAGAGCATGGAAGACAATGATCAACCTCATCCTTGCCAAGAATAAAGTGTTGAATATAGTGAAAGGAAATATCGTGGAACTAGTGTTTGAAGAAGGAAAAGAGAAGGAACCACATAACGTTGCAGTTATGGAGAAGTTCAAAGACGGTGACATCAATACTATGAGCATCATAGTAAAATATATAAAAGACCACTTGATACCCTACATCTCCCATCTTGACTCATCGAAGAAGATGTACGATGCCCTAACAAATCTCTTCTTGATCAGAAACATTGGACAAGTTATGAGTCTGAAGAATGAGCTCTGTGACATGAAGATGAATGATGAGGACAACATAACATCATATTTTGTGATAATCTCTCAGTTAAGAGATAAACTACAAGCTATTGAAGAGATCATCTCAGAGAAGGAATTGGTAAACATAGTACTCAATGGTCTTCCCAAGACGTGGGATGTATTTGCTGCAAGCATGAACACAAGGAAGGAGTATCCTACATTTGAAGAACTTTGGACTTGTTGTGCTCAAGAAGAATCCAGGATCAATGCAAAAGAGAAACCCCAAAAGAAGTACGATGATCAAGCCTTCACAACAAGATTCAAGAACTTCAGGAACAAAAAGAAGTTTGGCTCAAGGAGAAAGCCAAATCAAGAGAAAGACATTTCAAAAATACAATGCTTCTACTGTCGAAAGTATGGTCACTACAAGAATCATTGTCCCGAGCTAAAGAAAAGGAAGGGGACACACAATGCATCAGTTGCTGAAGAAAAGGAACCTACAAAGAAGACTAAGGAGGATGAAAGAGACTTCTTCTTCTGAAGGTAACACTACTCTTCTTAGTTCTTGTACATATCTTGTTTGCATAGTCTCTACACATATATTGTATATCTATCTCTTAGAAGATAATGTGTTCCAAGAAGAACTATACCTATGGAAGAACAACAAGATAATGATTGCTATCATTATACAAGTCAGATAAAACACATGAACAGATGAAATACATCAAACATATCATGTGGAAGTTATTACAAGATAAGCCGAAATTAGGATCAATCCTGAAGAGACTTAGAAGGAGCAAAGACAGAAAGAAATTGGAGAAAGACTTATAACACTTTGCAGAAGGGAATAAGGATGCAGACGAAAGCGTGGACTCTCCTAGATGGAGGGAGTCAATTATATATCACCTAAAGGAAGAGCATGCATTCATACATGAAGCAAGGATTAGGAGGGAGCTAATCTTATGATCCATTGAAGATGATGAAGTATATATCCATGGTAGCAGACATGAAAAGCAGTATGTGTTCAGTTCGACCCTAAAAGAAGTCTTCTTCGAAGAGAAGCCTTAAAGTATCCCTGGTTGTCCATCCAGATCCATGATCCTATGATGAAAGAAAGAAATGGAATCTTTAGGGCACACAATCTATAAGAAACTCCATGAACCTGAGAACTAAAGAAACACATTAGGAAGAACATGAAGATTCCAAGAAAGGAACAGAAGCCAGAATAACCAGTCATTGTATTAAGAATCACAAGATTACCAGCCTGACATGAACTCACTAAAATCAATCAAGAAAAGGAACTGAAAGTTGTGATGAAGAATACTGTATATGAATACAAGCATTGCAAGATCCATAGCTAGAGGTTCTCCCAGATGGAGGGAGAAGATTATAATGATTACTTGTTCCAGTAAACCAAACATACCTCTACATAAGTCATTATATCATCCGCAATATCCATGGGTTGGATTTCTACATCAGATGAATGCAAAGACTGTTCTCCAGAACAATTGAACAAAGAGTGTATGAAGAGCAACCTCAAGACTTTGAGACTTGGGGGAGAACCTCTAGTGCATAGCATAAGCGTGGTGAAGATTTTCTATAACAAAGATATTGTATCAAGATGATTACTCAGTAGATCAGATCTCATGATGACAGAAGAAGTGCCACATGGATATGTTCCATTTTTCCAACAATGATATACTCTATTGATCAGAGCTACATGAAGCCTTCAAAGAAAACCAGTGTTCCAAACCGAAGTACATTTGAAATCAAGCATTACATTATCCGTGATGAAGTCCAGAAAGGAGAAAGTGATTCTCCAATACATATCTCCATAGATGAGAAAATAAGCAAACATTTTGGTAAAAGATGAAAGAGTTTGCGTACTCAAGCTGGAGCTCGTGGAGACGACTTTCTTATTGAAAAAGGAAGAGATGACTCCCAGGTTGGGAGGGAGCACTGAAAATATTATTGAAGACATTCATTGAAAAATAGTCCAGCTTGGACAGATTCTTTCCTGTTCGGAAAGTGGATTGAGATTTCTGACAGAGAACGATTTCCCATTGCGGTTTCCAGAAAGGAGAAAGAGATTCTCCAATAAATATCTCCACAGATGAGCAGATAAGCAGACATCTTGGTAAAGCTTCTGTCCAAGATGAAAGAGTTTGCATACTCAAGTTGGAGCTCGTGGAGACGACTTCCTTATTGAAAAAGAAGACTCCCGGGTTGGGAGGGAGCACTGATGTATTATTGGACAATCATTTTTCAGTTCGAAAAATGGTCCAGGATGAGCAGATTCTTTCCAGTTCGGAAAGTGGATTGAGATTTCTGACGGACAGACATTTTCCAGTTCGAAAAATGGTCCAGATTGCTGATGTACCATAGACAACGAATTCCCATTATGGTTAACATGGGGAGTGGTCTAGGGCAGTCTCTCTTCTTGAGGGTTACTCAAGAAGACTGGCCCGCCTCGCCGGACAACGATTTCTCATTGTGGTTAACATGAGGAATGGTTCATTTTGGAGGTTGGTACAGGACAATCTTTTCCTCTTGTTGTTAGCAGAGGAAATGGTCCGGACAGTCATTCCTTAGGGTGTATTCATTCTCTCCAGCTTGCACTTTGTTTAGTGCCGGAGGAATGGTCCAGGCTCAACAATTAGGGACATGGATTCCTTAGGGCAGATTCATTCTCTCCAAGTTACACTTTGTTTAGTGTCGGAGGAATGGCCCAGGGTGAGGAATGGTCCAGGCTCAGAAATCAGAACAATCATTCTTCCTTGTTTGAGAAGAATAAGGCAAATAGCCCATCGTTGATGTTCTACTCTGAGGGTGGATATTCTTTCAGATCTCATAGATGTGAGTGAA
>ML805155.1:107852-120808 GCA_009831015.1 Picea engelmannii | reverse complement strand
AGGTACTGGCAAGTGTTTGGAAATGATGATCAGATAGAGGACTTTCTGCAATGCAAGAACGATTTTGAATGTACAAATATAGATTTAGAAAATGAAGATGAAAATGTAAATAGTTTGGATTGTGAAATTGATAGTGTAAATACTGTAGAGTTAGATAAATTAGGCGATGATGAATTGGATGCTGATGTTTTACAGTTGAAAATAAATGTTTTGCCTAGAGGTCTTGTTCCCTTAGAAGACTTATTTGACAGTAACGATGTAGCTAAAAAACCAAAAATAGAAGCACATGGACAAGAAGTGGAAGACTGTAATATAGGGACCGAAGAGAAACCTAGGATGGTCAAACTGTCCAAAACTTTACCCCCAGAACAAAAGCTCAAATACATTGAGTTATTCAAAGAATATTCAGATGCTTTTGCCTGGGGCTATGAAGATTTGAAAGCCTATAATACCAGCATCATACAACACAGGATTCCCATAAAGGAAGACCAAAAACCGTTTAGGCAGAAACTTAGGAGGATAAATCCCAAGTTGCTCCCTCTGATAGAAAAAGAAATCAAGAAAATGTACGATGCCAAGATCATAGTCCCGTTATGTTTCTCTAAGTGGGTCTCTAATTTAGTCCCTACATGTAAGAAAACCGGGGAAATCAGACTCTGCATAGATTTCCGAAATCTGAACAAAGTATCCCTGAAAGATAATTACCCATTACCGAAAATGGACCACCTCCTGCAAAGGGTGGTCGGGTCCAGTAGGATATCTCTGTTGGATGGTTTCTCAGGCTACAACCAGGTCCTAGTTCACCCAGACGATCAAGATAAAACTGCTTTTACCACACCATGGGGCACTTTCATGTATGTGAAGATGCCTTTTGGTCTGATGAATGCAGGAGCCACGTTTCAGAGGGCAATGGATATCGCCTTCGTTGAAGAATCTGGTAAGTTTATCATTGTCTATTTAGATGATGTGACTGTGTTTTCCAAATCTGATGATGAACACCTGCGGCACCTTAGACGAGTTTTCAAGAAATGTAGAAGGTTTGGGATTTCTTTAAATCCTAAGAAGTGTCTTTTTGGGTTAGAAGAAGGAAAACTACTGGGACACATCATCTCTAAAGATGGAATCAGAATAGACCTTAGCAGAATCGAGGCCATACTAAAGTTAGAACACCCAAGAAACCTCAAAGAACTACAGTCTTTTATAGGGCAAATTAACTTTCTACAAAGATTCATTCCCAATCTAGCCGAACTCCTCCGAAACATTACAAACATGCTTAAAAAGGACGTAAAAATAAAATGGGACTCTGAGTCTACACAATCCTTTGAACAAGTCAAACAAGCACTCACAGAAGCCCCAGTTTTGATCAGTCCCGATTTCACTAAAGATTTTTATCTTTTTTCTTTCGCTTCTGAACATACTATAGCAACAATATTACTGCAGAAGAACAGTGAAGGGTATGAACAACCCATAGCTTTCTTCAGCAAGGCATTAATAGATGCTGCCTTGAACTACAATATCATGGAGAAGCAAGCTTTTGCTTTGGTAAAAGCCATAAAGGACTTCAGGGTCTATATTCTCCATTCTCACACCATAGCTTATGTTCCGAATGCGGTAGTAAAGGATATCTTGACATAGGATAACCTTGATGGAAGAAGGGGAAAGTGGATTGCTGTCATTTTAGAATACGATATAGAGATTAAGCCCACAAAACTGATCAAAGGCCAAAGCCTTGCTAAATTAATGGCTGAATCTAACTTCCAGACTCTTGACATTAATTTTCTAGATGTGGCAGATGAACAGGGCGAGATGGCGACTCCAAACGTTAGAGAGGTATTTCTCAACTCTCCATGGTATGCAGACCTTATATTCATTTTACAGAAGTTACAAGCTCCCCCTGGTTTAACTAAGACTAAAGCTAGATTTTTAAAGTTGAAAGCTTTGAAATTCTGTATTCTAGAACGAAATTTGTATTGGAAAGACCCTGCAGGTATTCTTTTAAATTGTTTACTGAAATATGAAGCTGATAAAGTGTTGCAAGAGTTTCATGCAGGAGAATGTGGTGGCCATTTGAACTGGAAGGTTACAGCCAACAAAATACTCAGAGCTGGATTTTACTGGCCTACCCTGTTTGCAGATGTACATCAGAAAGTAACAACATGTCACCAGTGTCAACTGTTTGAAGGTAAAAGGAAACTCCTTCCTCTACCTCTTAAACCTATCTCAGTTGAGGCTCCTTTCCAGCAATGGGGACTCGATTTCATTGGAGAAATACACCCCCCATCTTCAGGCCAACACAGGTGGATTCTTACTGCCACTGATTATTTTACCAAATGGATCGAGGTTGTACCAAGAAGGAAAGCCACTGACTTAGTAATTATCAAATTCCTTGAAAACAATATTTTATCTCATTTTGGTTGTCCTAGAAAGATTATCACTGACAATGCAACTGCCTTTCAGTCGAAGAAACTCATAGATTTCTACAACCGGTATCACATTGGTTTGGGGCATTCCACAACCTACTACCCTCAGGGGAATGGGTTGGCGGAGTCTTCAAACAAAACTTTGGTAAATATCATCAAGAAAACATTGCAGGAAAACAAAAAATCACGGCACGATAAGTTGGTATTTGCTTTATGGGCGGATAAACTGACCACCAAAAGGTCAATTGGCATGTCACCTTACCAGCTGGTCTATGGTATAGAGGCAGTTTTCCCTACTTCTCTAGGAGTCCCTGTCATGAAATTACTTCAAGAGGTGCAAGCCGAGCCAAATGACTCACAAAGAAGAATCAACCAGATGATTCATTTGCAACAGACTAGAGAAGAAGTTTTCAACAAAACACAGGTCATCCAAGAAAACATCAAGAAGATCTTCGACAAACGAACCAAGGAAGATGATTTTGAGCTGGGAGATCTGGTGTTGAGATGGGATGCCAGGAATGAGGACAAGGGAAAGCATGGGAAATTTGACAACCTGTGGACAGGGCCTTACATGATCCAAGCTTTCAGAGGAAACAATGCTTTTTTGCTAAACAACGCCGATGGGTCAGATCTGCCAGGAGCACCTGTGAATGGTAGAATGCTGAAACATTATGTCCGACCTCAGTAAAAGATTTGAAGAACTCACCCTCCATTGTACATACTAGTTTAATTTTCATTTTTTCACTTGCAAAGTTTTGAGTGAGGAACATTAGTCAGTCGGTTGAAGCCCGAAGAGAAGGCCCTAAGCTGTTGACTATTGTTTTTCCAAGTTTCGAGAATAAGACCAATGAAAGCTACTAGGCAGAGATGTTCAAAATGACAGGAACCAGGATTATTGGCACTTAACAGGGCAAGTACCATCCCCAGGTGGAGCCGTTGTTATCACCCCATAAAATTATGGGAATCAACTGATGACTTGGATATTATCTGTCTCTAGTATTTTATTGACAAATGATGTTTCATTCTGCAAATAATTTGAAAGAAAAGAAAAGAAAAAGAAAAAAGAAAAGAAAAAGAAAAAGAAAAGAAAAATAAAAGAAAAAGAAAAAAAGAGGGCATAAAAGAATTGAAACAAAATCCCCATGCAATAATAGTAACTTGGCCATACCTTGCAAGCATGGCCAAGTTCTTTTTAAATTTAATGTTGCTAGGTTAGTGAATAAATCTAACCAGAATGTCTAATCCTGGTCAGATAGCCCTTAGGTTAGATTAGTGAATAAATCTGACCAGACTGTCTAATCCTGGCCAGATAGCCCTTAGGTAGAGTAATTTCTTAACCCAACAGTTTAATCTGGGTTAATTGTCCTAGGAAGATAGGTTGAGCATGTAGGTTAGTTGCTTCATTTGCTTCACCACCCATGAAACCAGATTGATGAAAATGCTACACCATGTCTCCATTGCCTAAGGATAGTTTAGATGATGTCCCCTTGGTGGTGTCTATGTGAAAATATTGGGAAAAACCCATAAAATGCACTTATCCTAAGTTTTCCCGACACATGCTTTTTCCGCTCATGATTTATATTTCCTACACTTATCAGCGGTCCAGATCATGGCGCTCAGATCTATGGTGCACAGAGCATTCCGGACCCCCCCTAGTGCTCTACTTTTAACCAGGGAGGGGGGGTCCGGAATCGGTAATAAGAATCGCGCAGATCTGGACGGTCCAAGAACGAGCGCGTTGATCCACGACCCAAATTTGATTCCGGACCCCCCCGTCCGTTCTGCTTTTAATGGAAGGGGGGGTCCGGAATGAGTAATAAATGATGCACTAAGATCTGCGGCCAGGAAACTGGCGCGCAGATCAACGGTTTACAATGGATTTCAGACCCCCCTTGATGTTCTGCTTTTAACCAAAGGTGGGGGGGTCCGAAATGGATATTCCCTCCGACGGGCCCCTTGTCATAGGTGGCACAAATCTGTTGGTCCTGAAGTCTTTTCACCATATGTCATCTGACAGCCTCCATCACTCAGGGATGTCATCCTCCACTGATGTCACTTGCTCCGCTTGTTCCCGAGTTGTGTCCCATCCCATAACTGCTGTCAGTCCCTGCTGTCAGTCCACCACCCCTTTCACTCATGAACAACCCCTTATTGCGACTTTTACCACCAATCCCTAGCCGCCACGTCACCCGTCCGTATGCTTTGGCCACCGTCAGCTGCCACCTCATCCCAAGTGGCCCGTTGTCCATTTATTACAAGATAACATACCCGTTATCCTGCTGACATGTCTCCTGCGTCCGACCGACCCCAGTTTTGAATAAAACTACCGTTATTCCCCTTTCATTCGTTATCCATCCATTGCGCCAGAAAACTTACCTCTTATTCCTCCATTGCTTCCCCGTCGCCTTCATCCACAGTCAATCGACCCCACTAACATATTGTTTATTGTAGGTACTATTGCAGAGATGGCGCCAAAGCCAAGGCTAGCGGAAGGAGAAGAGAATCCTTTTCTTCCTCCTTCTGTTGACCTGGAAAAAATCCCGTTGGTGGATAAAGACAGGTTGATAGTAGATACCATTTGTGACTTCAATTTTTTAGACCTCCAGTCATGGCTACGGGAAGTGTTCCTGGACCAGAGCGATGAGATTGGACTCTGGGAGTCAAATTTTCCCCTGTACCTTTTTCCCCAGATACACCACTTTCCCGAATTCTCCCTCAAATGCCAAGCCCATTATATTCCCGACCAGAGGGCCATCATCTCATCATCTAGAGACATCCTCTTCTTCATCACTCCCGAAGACATTGACCAAATGATGAAAATTCCTCGTGCTGATTCTGTCTCTCCTTTCGACCTAGAGATCCTTATAGAGATGTATCAAAAGATGACCTTTCCACAGAGAGCTCAAATTTTCGAGCTGTTCCTTCCCACCTCCGCTCAATTCCCTTCCACCAATCCACCTTACCCATCATCCATGTTTTCCACCAAGGGAAACCAGATCATTTCCTCTCTTTGCACTCTATTAGGATACTATTCCGACCAGTGGGTAGATGATCCCATTCTGGGTTTTCTATCCATTTTCTCCACTGATGAAAAACCCACCACCCAATTCGATTTCAGTACCTTCTTGGCCAACAATATTCACGAAAAGTTCATAAATTTTGGCAGGGAAGGCATGTTTAGATATTCTTCTATATTGGCCTACATGTTTGTTTTCTACCAAGTAGACAAGTTCAATTTTTCAATGCAGAAAATGGATGCAGATGAAAGGCCACAACCGGTCACAGCGTGGACATCTTTGTTGAAGCGTAATTCCACAGATTATAGCTTCAAGGCATTTATTGATCTTTTCTACCACCCTGTGGTAAGCATGTTGAGTGGCAGGCTCGAGCCACGAATAAACAACGAGGTTCAGAGAATCATACATCTCTCGGACAACGCAAAGATAGGTGACTGGTACCTGTATCAAAACCACACCGAGATCAGAGTTTTCGGGTGTGAATTGGCACCTTACAAATTGCCTCAATATGTGCCGGTAAGAATCTTTGCATTAGAATATATTAGGCAGATAATGAATTCAAACGACATTCATTTTGTTTCCCTGAAGAAGAAGCAACAATTGAGAATCAAGGGGCAGATTGGTTCTTTCATCTGCAATAGTCGAGGCGCCGGGGAAGAAGCGGACAAAATGTTGAAGGAGATGAAATTCTTTACGAGTTTCACATGGCACTATGATCCATGCGGGATCATTTCAGAAATGAGGGTGAAAAATAAAAACATCCCGTATGTTCATGAGTCCAAGCCAGAGATCGAAAAATTTGCAAATCAGATAGTGTGGTTGCCTAACACCTTGGTTGAAGTGGAGCAGCAGATTGAAGTGGAGCAGCAGTTTCCCCCGACAACTGTGCAACCAACTACAATGCCAAAGGTCCCCAAAGAAAAAAGGCCTCGACAAGAGTCATCTCCACCTGTAACAGAGGTATCATCAGAAGAGTTCCAGATGCATACTAAGAGGCCAAAGACAGTTTCAACGCCTGGCACGACAGTAGAACAAGAAGCCCCGCCTACCATGGTAACTACCACAGTAATCAAGCCAGTCATTCCACCTTTTGGTTCGAGCCTTTAACAGGGCATCACCTCAATAGTACCGAAGAAATCCACAGACTCTCCCCTGAACGATTAGCCAGGCAAGACTGGGCCTAAATTGGGCATCTTCGAGAAATACAAGATGATCAAGAAGAAGAATCAAACCCTTACTAGCAGCACTTATGCCCAGTTTCGGAAACAAACGTCGACTGCGCAGCATAGACTGCTGTCTGCATTTGACACAGATAAGGGTAGGATGCACATGGACTACCTCCAAGCGCATGTAATGGATCCCAAGGTGATATCAGACTACAAGAGGGCCACCTTCGAATTCCAGGCGAAGGACGTACACCCAACAGATCAGATGGATCTGCACAAACAAACAGAGGAGATGGTTTTCCACACATTGGCACATGCTTCAGCTTCTGCAGCAAAATTTCAGGTATCATTGAACAATGCTCAAACGCAACTCAAGTTGGAGAAGATATCTTCTTTCGCGAAAGACAGCCGAATCAAAACTTTGGAGGAGCTGGTCCTCAAGATCGGCTACGATCCTTCGAATGTCAAAGTTGCAGAGGATATGATAAAGAAAAAGAATGCAGACATCGCTTCCTTGAGGAAACAGTTGAAACTCCTGCCCACAGAAGACTCACAGGCTAAGGAGATAGCAGAGAAGGAAGGCGAGAAGGACGAAATGCTCAAGCTGCTCATGGAGGAGAGTGCACAACTCAAAGAGATGGAGGATGAGATGGAGAGATTACTAAAAGAGAAGGAACAGATGAAGCCAATGGAAGTCATTCCATTGAGTGACATTCCTATCTCAGGGGAAAGCACAACAACAGTAACAACAATTCCATCTACAACCACAGTGACACCACAAGAAGGGACGACAGACCTTGCCAAATCCATGGAGAAGATGAACCTACAAGAGACAGAAATTAGCAGGCTGAAGAAGGAGTTGAGAACCTCCAGGAGCTCAAAACTTCTTTTCAAACCAGCCTATCCAAAGAGAAGCAGGTAACTTAGAAGCTCAGGAAAGAACTACAGCAGCTTCAGAAACAAACCATGGCAGGAAAGACTTTGGCTGAGGTCAAAGAAAATGTATGGACAGATATCACAAAGTCCATAAATGAGATATGGCCCATGATCCAAATTATGTTTGAACAGAATGAGTTGCTCCAGAGGAGCAAATAGGCCATTGAGAAAATCAGAGTAGAATTGGGAGACAGACCCACTCAGGCTAATGATATCATCAAATTCCTCAATTCCAAAACCAGAGAAGAGCTAGAAGAGCTGAAGATAGAAGACAGAACAGAGACAATCCTTGAGGTCAAGAGGGTTTTGACCAAGAGAGGATTAATGCTGCAGCTCGAAGAGAAGGTTCAGGTAATGGGCCAGGGGGTACAAATTTTTTTCAATAAGATTGATTCTCTCCAAAAGAAAGGCTTACTTGGTCTGAAGGTCATTAATGATAAACTAATGACACTCCCGGATTACAAGAAGAAATTGGCTGAAGTGTCCAAAGACAGTTCAAAGTTTGCAGGCATACAAGGGAGCATCACCGGCAAAGCATTCATGGATGCCCTATAGTTGGACATTAGTATCCAACATGAGATTCAATACATATTCCTTACTAAGCCCACATTCGCTAAGTATACAGACATGGATGAAGTGTATCGGAGACTACTCAAAGTCACAATGCCTAGTCAGCTCAGATGGGAAGAACTCTGCGATCTTCTCGATTAGCAGATGAGCTGTCCAGGTCTAGTCACCTGTCCAGTTAGAAGAGGTTACATAGGAATCTCGCTAATGGCCTACCCCAGAAATTCCGCATGCAGTTGTACCGAGTCATCAAGCAGTTTTGATTAGTTAAATCAGTTAAGCTAAAAATAGAATGAGCACGTCCTGATCAGTTATGACAGGAACGTTTGTAATTTGAATTATAAATACTTCACCTTTCAAAGTATTGAGGGTTGTTGATCTTTACACCCTGACGCTATCAGACTGTAACCACTTTTGAAGAAGATCTGCCATTAATAAAGAGGAAGCATTTTTACAGGATTCTTGCGTGTATTCACTGGTGATGTGTATTCTCTAAGTTGAATGTTTTTCTTTCTTTTTGATCATTTTGTTTTCTGAAACTAATCTTTAAAAGTAACGCATGTTGCAGGATTTATCTTAGATACCCTGTTTCTGACTTTAAAGGTTTTGATGTTTATCTTCTGAGGTTTTCAATTAAGGAATTCTTAACTGCTTCTTAGTTGAATTATCTATCTCATCTTTTCTTCTGTCCATCATTTAAATTATTGAAGATCCAGTGAGTATATTATCTCGCCCTGTGGAAGTATTCCTTTACGTTTCTAGTTTGTATCTCACATTGATTATAACACAGACCCCATAGCCCAATGGAGGTGTAGACTGTCTCAACCAATTCATAAACACTTTTACAACCAAACCTACCTATTCCTTTACCTAGCCTAATATCTAAAGTTAGAAAACAAAGCTAAATCATATAGAGAGATCCCTCTCTGAAGCTGGAAGGGATAGATCCCAGCTTTAAAAGCGGTTGGATAAGGTTACCTTTGTAACCTTATCCCCGAAAAAGAACGTTCGATTCTGAGAAGAAAGTAATGTTTATAGGTTGATCAAACTTTGTACATATTATTTTCAGATTCACAATATAAAAAAAAATACATATATAAAAACCAAAAAGAGTTCTTTCTCCCAAGAAAGTTCACACTCGATCTCATCCAAACCCAGAACCCGCGATAGTGATAGATAATCTTGAGCAATTGTTCACGTGAAAGACCTTAGCTTCCGGTTCAGTGAGTTATACTCCCCTTCATAAGTCTCCTTCCTTTTCAGGAGAACCAGATATCTCTCAAAACCTTGATCTTGATCCCTTTCCACAACAAAGCCTGGTTAGAACACGGTCTGAAACTTTTGTGTCTAGACTCATCTTTGACCCAACAATGTTGCAACCCCGAACCCCCGAAGTCTTGTCTCCCACGACTAAACTACAAATCACTACCTCAGTACCCCCGAGTCCCTCCTCTTCCTTCTCTTTAGTCGCTACCTCTCCGACCATCCAGGTTGTTGTTCCACCTCCTCCACCCATCATGGCAGCTCGATATGCTCCTTTGGTGTTGGCTACGCTGCTACATGCCATGCCCCAAGACTATCAAACTAGACTTCCATAGTTCGATGCAACCAGACCTTTAAACGCCCAACAACATGTGGATAAAATGAATGACTATTTCGACCTGCAAGAAGTTGATGAGGCTGACATTCAAATGCGACTGTTTGCCTAGAGTCTGATAGGAGACGTCAAGAAATGATTCAAAGCTTTACCTGCTGCCTCAGTTCCTGACCTTGTTGCGTTCCAAAGAAGTTTTCTTGATAGATGGGAGTTAAAGAAAAACCCTCTCCAAATACTGTCAGAATATGAGAATATAAAAAGAAATCAAGGTGAGACGGTACAATATTATTGCACCCGTTTTAACAACCTGTACAATGCAATCCCAACTGAAATCAAACCTCCACAGGGTTTGGCATTGATTAAATTCCCTGATGGATTTGATGCTGACATGTCTTACCAGTTAAGAGAAAGAAATGCTGCCACCCTAGAGGACATGCAGAAAAGTGCTATTAGTGTGGAGGCCAATTTGTTGGCGAAAAGGGCCCGTCAAAGGTCAGAAAGGAGAGTCACGATCAAAGAAGAACCTTCCACGTCGACCACTAATTCCAAATGGGATTGTATGGTTAGAACATTGGAACTAATGCTGGAAAGAGTGAATTTGTCAGACAAGAATCCTCCGAGAGACAACACACCTGCACCTCTGATTCAGAACCCCAATTTTAGGAGAAATCCTCCTCAGATCAGACAGAGAGATCCTCGGGATCAAAGAGAGCATAGGGGCACAGATCAGTAGATTAGACCTCCCCTACAGGAAAACTATGCGGATGAAGGGGGAGAAGTGATTGAGGAATTGGAGGACACTCACATCAACCTTATGGGCATTCACGACAACGAGGCCATTTTCCTTACTCAAGAAGAGCAGGAACTCTTTCTGCTAAATCAAACAAAGGTAAGTGAAGAAGCCGAAGATGCGAAACAACAGGCCTTTGAGAATGCTATCCTGGAGGTACACTGGTAGTACAATCTGCATAGCAAGAAGACGGAAGGGAGTTCGAAGACAGAAGGGACTTCTTCCAAGAAGATGACCGAAGCACAGAATACAGTCGAAACCAAGAAAACCCCTGAACCTTCTACTGAGAAGACTCCTGAGAAGACTCCTGAGAAGACTTCTGAGAAGACTACCGCCGAGAAGATTTCTGAGAAGAGTAAAGCTGACGCTCCTTTGAAGAAAAACATCACCATTCTGAAAAGACCATCACAGCCTGATGCTTCACATGCTAACCCGCCGAGTACTTCTGAGCTGAAGAACATGGCGGACAAATCAGAACTGATGAGCCAAGGTAGAGCTCTTACACCCTTTAGCCTTGAAGGGGAATTGGCAAAAATAAAAATTCCCATCCCACTTACAGAGTTGATGAACAGAGATGGGTATCATTCACAGGTAATAAAAGCACTGGCCATTGAACCTGACATAGGCACCAAGGCCTTGACTATTTGTTCAGTGACTCATTCAGACACTGTGAACCTTACTGACGATCATCCTGAACTTCTTTTCGGACCTGAAGTAGACGGTCGAGACGATACTGGTGATGTAGCTCCCTTTTACATCAGTTTAAACATACACGACTTGATATTGCATAACGCTATGCTAGACTCAGGTGCCTCACATAATCTGATGCCTAAAGCAGTAATGGAAAAACTGGGACTGGAGGTCACCAGACCATACAAATATTTACACTCATTCGACTCCAGCAAAGTCAAATGTATTGGTTTGATCAAGGACCTATGCATCACCCTGGTTCAGATTCCTTCAAAAAGCATGGTAATGGACGTGGTGGTTGCAGACATCCCGCCTAAGTATGGAATGTTGCATTTATACTAGTGTACCTAGTAGTCCCATGTTTGACCTATTCATGGTCACTAGCTAGTTTATCTCATCTTAATTTAATATGGCAATTTACAAAAAACTCAATGTTGATGATGTCTGTGTAATAGAATATTTCCAAATTTAACGAAATATGTGTTATATAGGAAATTACTTATTTAACAAAAGTTTTAGTTTTTATGATTATTCTACACCATAATGTTCCCCAGTTGGGCTGGGGGACATGAAAAGGTATTTTTCTTTGTTTCTCGATTTGGATGGCAGATCCATCAAATGGATGTGAAGAGTGTTTTTCTTCATGGAGACCTATCTGAAGAAATTTTCATGGAATAACCTTTCTAACCTGGTTTGTTGACTCAAGAAGTCTCTCTATGGTTTGAATGAAGCTCCATGATCTTGGTATGCTAAGATCAACAATTTCTTTCCTCAACTTGGCTTCAAATGTTGTGAATATTATCACAACTTGTATGTACTCCATACCAATGGAAACACTTTGATTGTTTTTGTATATGTTGATGATCTTTTCATCACTGGCAATAACACTAATCTCATTCTTAGATTGAAGAAACAATTTGTTGACTCCTTTGACATGACAGATCTTGGCACTCTGCATTATTTTTTGGGTCTTCAAGTATTACCATTGTGTGGTGGTTTTTTTATTTCTCAATCTAAATATGTAATGGATATTTAAAGGTGATAGATTGTAAGCCCTATGCTACTCCTTTTCAATCTAGAGTAAATATAAACAAAACATGTCAAACTCCCAAAGTCAATGCTACAATTTATTGACAACTGGTTGGAAATATTATTTATCTTAATCATATTCAAACTGACATTTCCTTTTTTGTTAGTGTGGTTTCTTGGATTATGCAGGACCTTGGATAAACCCATTGGAAATAAGTCAAAAGTGTTTGTTATCTCAAGGGTACCACTCATTTTGGAATGAAGTATTGTCAAAGTTCATATTTGTTGGTTGGATTCACTGACTCCGACTAGGATGGTGACAATGATGATAGGAAGTTCACTTTTGGCTATGTGTTTCACTTCAACACTAGACCCTTGGTTTGGTCATGCAAGAAACATAATGTAGTCTCCTTGTTGACTACAAAATCATAATACCATGCCACCGTTCATGCAGGTACAGAGGTAGTCTCAATTCACCAACTTATGGGTGAAATTGGATTTCCTGTTCAGACCTCAACTACAACCTATTGTGACAATCAGAGTTCCATTAAAGTTGTTAAAAAACATGTTTCCCACAATAATATGAATCATGTTGAACTCCATGCTCACTACTTGAGAGATTTGGTTCATGAGAATGTTGTTTCTCTTGTCTATTATAGAAGAAATGCTCAGGTAGTTGATATCTTCATTAAGCCTTTATCTGAAGCTATATTTATGAAGCTCCATATGATGCATGGGATTAAA
>ML805155.1:42769-94345 GCA_009831015.1 Picea engelmannii | reverse complement strand
ATATGGTTGGTACACATTTGACACATGTTCTTGGCATATGGTTGATACACTCCATTGATGATATCTTATGGTATATTGTATGGTATTGATGTACATGGTTGACGTACATGGGTGTTGTGCATGGTTGGAACATAGTATGGCACATGATGTACATGGTTGATTCTCTATTCATTGTTGACATATATTTTTCTTCATGGTTTATGGTATGGAATGAGTTTGATGCATAGATAGGTCCAAGGATCATCATAGGAAGAGAAGATCATTCTTGAGTAGTTGATCTATGTTCCAGTTTAGCAGTAGCATTTGCAGTAGAAGCAGATTGCAATGGTAGCATATTGTTCATCTTGCAGAGAAGATAGGGGGAGACATACCCATAGGGGGAGTTATTATTTTTCCCATGATTGGTTATAAAGGTATGATTCCAGGTGGAGAGATTCAACATATGCATGAAGAGCATCCCACAATATAGTGCAGCCAGGGGGAGCAGCCTTAGGGATAGTTTAGTCAGGGAGATCAGTCACAAGGAGAGTTCAGGAAGGGGGAGCAGCCCCAAGGAGAGAACTACCATTTTCCATTAATGTCAAAGGGGGAGAGATAGTCACATTGATGTGGCAAGATGAACATTTATGAGGAGCAATGATCATAGAGGGAGCATGAGCATTTCCATGTCCAAGTGTTTCCATTAATGATTGGTGTTGACATCAATGTTAGTGTTGCCATCAATGCCAAAGGGGGAGATTGTTGTACTATGTTGTCATTGATGTCAAATGATTGATATCAAAGGGTTGATGTCAAGTATTTTCATAGTAATGTGTTTGTATCATTGATATATTGATTATTGGTTATATGGTCATTGATGTAATTGTTGTCAAAGCATTGATGTCAAGTGATGTCATAATGATGTGTTGATATTAAAGGGAGTTGTATCATTGATGTCATGTCATGGTTGATAGGAAGAACCAAATGGATAAACTCCAAAGTGGTCCCCTTATGGTGAAATCCCTCATGGGAAGACGCTCTTGGATAAAGTTCTCAAAGTGGTCCCCTTATGGTGAAGGCCCTCATGGGAAGACGCTTTGTGAAGTCCAAATGGTTAGAGAATCCCAATATTGTGGTTAGGGAACCCAAGTTTTATTGAGGAATAATGTAATGAAGATCAATGAATTTTCAGGACAAACTATTCCATATGGATAGTATATGTCATGTCGTTTCCAATGATATGTGGAATGTCACAGAACTCCTCATGGTTAGAGAGTTATGTCCATGTGAAGTTGGAGAACCCTCATGAGTTATCTAGAAGCCCCTAGAAGGTCAAAGAAGTCAAGAAGGTCAAATAATTCAAATTATTCTAGAAGATCCTAGAAGAAGTTGACCAATCAAAGTGGTTAGTCATGGGTTAAGTGGTTGCACCAAGAAAATAATTAAAAAAAAATATTTGCAACTAGAAGTGGAGATTTTACTATTTGTGGATAAAGTGGTTGTAAGTGGACAAAGTAGTTAGAGATGGGTTAGCCCCAAAAAGAAGGAAGTTGGGTAAGTTGGTTAGAAGATAAACCCCTAGAGGAAGCTACTTGGAGAAGTATAAATAAGAGAGCAAAGGTCTCTTATGAGTATGATATTTGAGCATATTGAATATCCATTTGTGAAAGGTTATTTGGGCAGGTATTATTGATAGATCAAATTCACAGCAGAAAAATCATTGCAGAAAAAGTACAATAGAAAGAGTGTGACAGAAAAAGTGTGGAAAAAAAAGCGCAGCAGAAAAATCACGGCAGAAGAATCACGACAGCAAAACCGCAACAACAAAACCGCGACAACAGATTTGGCAGCTACAAAAAGTTGGCAGTTTGGTAACCACATCATATTTGCATATTGGAATTGTTCCACTTGTTGCATGATATGGTATAGGTCTTGATGATTGCTACATGATTAAAGGCATGGTTTTGAGACATGGTCTTGTGTAAGGGTTTATGGTATTTGGTTTATGGAGAGTATGGTGTATTGTTAGATGGATCTTGTTGGTTAACTTGGTGGTATTTTTCATATGGTTGAGAGTTGACTTGATGATTGATCTTTGTGAGTAGATCAGATTTGGATGAAGAGATTGATGAGACAAGTTGAGGTGACAATTTGTTGTGACAGGTTGTGTTGTGCAAAGTTGATGCACTTGTCTTGGTATAGACTGTTGATACAGTTTGACATATTTCTTTCTATCTACAAGCTGAGTCTTATACTTGAGGATTGGATTCCTCTTCTCAGTTGGTGCTGAGATATGCAGGTTGGGTCTTACATTGAGAGTTGGTGTTGCTAAACCCCAAGGATTGTAGTCTATAATAACAAAGAAACTTATACATATATATGATGTTCATTGTGTTCTTTATTGTGATGGTGAATAGTTCTTTATTGTTAATATATGCCATTGAGATATGTTTACATGCAAGCAACTAAGTGTGAATATAAGTAATGAGTAATGATGTTGTGAATAGTGATGGCTAACTAAAGTTTTGTAAGAATGTTGGCAGCCAATTCACATTTTTCTACTGTCCTTATAAGCTGCCTACACCAATGTTTTGTAAACCTTAATTTTTCGTCGCAATTCTCAAATAAATGACACTTTTATTTTTGTGCTATTTGCACACTTACCTTCGCTTTTGTTTTCACGACTGTAAGCGTGAAAACTTGGTCTTTCAAAGTCGCATTAAAATAATTATTGAATTTTCATTATTCATACATTAGTTTTCATGACTAAAAGCATGAAAACTTGCAACTATCGTTATCATTTTGTTTCAAAAATGTCATTGGAAACATATTGTTTATGACAAAATTGCAATTTCTTATTGTGGACATGTTGCTCTCATTGTTTATGATCATTTTGATTCTAAGAATGCCTAAGAAACTTATGGTTGTTTGAATGAAAGACCCCCATCAATTGGTTTTTGATTTTTGTATTAATTTTGGTTTGATGATTGACCATATTTCTTTCATGCAAACATTGGCTTTTCAATTCTTGTAAATCACCTACCTTTGCAATTAAATTTGGATGCCCGCACAATGTGTTAAAGTACTCTGTCCTCGCATGTACCAATGCCAAGGTGGCATATGGAGTATAGGATACCATCACTCCTGAGTATGGTCTCGGGCTTCATGATTTTTGCTCGCACGCATTATGATTAACACCTCTGCCCACCGTTTGAATTGTCATAGCATTATTTTGATGAGGCTCGGGGCTATGGCTCTGTGGCCTTTTACCAAACCCTACCTGTGAGTTCTGTGTTAATTCCCTTCCATTCGGCATGGCTCCAGTGGTAAGGGTCGAACCAAATGGTGTCCAAACTCTACTTTCGTATGATAACGCTAGGGATGATCTGGAAAGGAACGGTTGGCGTTTGTTCATCATAAAATTTCAGGTCTTTAACCTCCAGGTCGCCCAAGAGTTTGCCTTAACATTTGATGGTTGTAGGGAAAAGATCGGTGATGTGCAGTTAGAAGTGACAGAAGAGTTCTTAAGCCAAGCCACAAAATTTCCAACAATTAGTAAGAAATGGTTCAAGAATGCGAAAGTGGAGGAGGTCCCCTGGACGTTACTGTTTACCTCACAAAAAATAGCCAGCTATGATCGAGGTATGCCGATTTCATTCTTGAAACCTAGATGGAATGATTTACTTGCTGTAGTGAAGCCATTCATCACTTGTGAAGGTCGATTCAGACTGGTTTTCCTATATCATCTACGCCTCATGAGTTTTATTGGCTTTCCATTGACTATGCCTTACTACCTGCTCAGAAGTCTGTACAAAATGGGTAAACGGTTAAGGAAATAGAGGTCTGATTCGAGTTTATTCCATCATGGTTTAATTAAAATTATCCTCATGCACCAGTTGCAATTACAAAACGATTGTTTGGATGCATTCATTTCACGAAATGGTTTTGGCAACAATGAGTTGGGACAGGTAGATAAGCCAGTCATTGTTGAAACCCTTGTGAACCCTACAACCTCTTCTCCACCGCTCCATGCCTATGATCCTTCCCCTAACGAACCCTTGAGCTACCCTAATGTCACTCAATAGGACAGTCAACCAGGTTCACATCCAAAGGATAGCACTAAAACTGTTAAAAAACCTACAGGAAAGAAGCTAAAGGGCAATGTTGATATCAATTTCAAGAACAAGAGGGTTGGTCGTTTAATTTCTCAATGTACTTGAAATAAAATGAAACTCCATGAAGACACAATCAACACGATTGAAGTGAGTGAAGACTCAGATTCAGAAATTGAAAAATTCCTGGCTGAAGAAGACCCCGTGTCATTCTGGCTATACCTTGACCGACCCTATGACTATGTTAGCAATCTACCTCCCTGTTTAAAGGATAACCCATAATTTCTTGGCATCCAACTCTGTGATAAGCCTACCTTTCATGTGGAGGATTCTCCAACCCTTAATGCTGTCAGTGCTAATGCACAGTCCTTACAGTCACAGTGTGATGAGTGTCGATTGTGGATCGACAGGTACTATACTGATGTTCCATTTGCTGCATTCACGACTCAAGTCTTTAAGAGACCAAGTCGATAGGCTGAAAAATGAAAACAACAGACTCGAGTCCATTATCCAAGGGAAGGAGAAACGATTGAAAACTACAGGTCGTGTCATTTTCAAGAATGTAGAGGCAACAACAGCTATCGTAAACTCCAAAATTTCTTGTTATGTTTTGATTCCATGATTTGAGGTATGATGTTTTTAAATTTTAGCCTGATTTTGTCACTCTTAAGTTAGGATATTCGATTTGATTGAATAAACTATTTTTCTTATTAAGATTAGATTGTTTGTTTATTTTTAAATATGATTGCATTTGCTATTATAACTAGCTACAGAATCGTAAGATTCTGTAGCCAGTTAAGAAAATTGGAGTTGTTTGATTTAATAATTGAAAACATATCTAAAACCTTCTCATTTTCATTTGTTTTCAGGATGATTAAGGATCCCATGATTTCCAAGAAGATATGGGGCACTTTTGAGATCTCTCAGCCATATCAACTTTGTATTTTGACTAAATAGATTAGACTGTTGGTAGTTTTTGATATTCAGTAAAATCAGGGTGGTTGCATCCCCCATATTTTTGAAACAAATTTGATCTTATCAACATGAAACAATTATGTTTCCTGAAACCTATATAAACATATTATTTTGTAAACATTGGATCATATCAACCTGGGGCAAGACTATGGATGTTTCACTATAGACTTGAATGGAATATAATACACGTCACAGCTTTAGCTATTCTGTATGATGGTTTTATTCAAGTCATGTTTATTTCAATTTGTTAATAGATTATGATTTCTTTTGTCATCGTGGTTTATTATCAGTTGGTGTGATCAAAGATTATATACTGTCCATATTTTCATGTCCCAGATATAACACATAGTAATCATTCGTTCAATTTGAATTAAGAGATTTATCTCTAATTTCGATGAAACGTTTATATGCAAGTTCTCACAGGAAGAATTATCTTATTGTGGCTGCTTGTAAAATTATAAGATTACTGTGACTGCATCTATTATGTGTTCTGTTATTATGATTCAAACTCCATCATTATTGCTTCACATTTATTAGGAACAATTTCAGGATCTGTCGCAGGTTTACCTCATAAGATAAGGTGATTGGATGCTACACAATGAACATATATTGGATGCGATAACAGATCAACTTGTTATTTGGTTTCATTAGTATAATAAATATAGAAGCCTCATGTAGATGAAATACTTTTTACCATCTGTTATTTCGTTTGTATAATTAGACAGTTTGATATTCGATTTCTTAAGTATAAACATCTAAAAAAACAAATCAAAAAGATTAGATAGTAGTTTTACTGTTGTTTAAAAAATCAATTTACATTAGATAGAAGTCGTTCAGATGACAACATTGTCCCTCAAACAACAACCAAATCAAACGACGATCTACGGATCACAGTTGAACCAATAACTCCAAATCCTCCAGGTGGTGACATACAAGAGATTGTTCGTCAATCCCTCATAAGAATGCACAGTGCCTTAGCCCATATCAGACAACCAAATCAACCTTTGAATCAACCATTAGACTTCTTTGATATCAGAGAACAACTTGAAGGTACTGGCCTTAGCTTAAACCCTACAGATCCAGATCATATCCTCACTCCTGCAGTAGGAGGATGTGGTATTCCACCATCAGCACCCCTTTCATCTCCTTCTTCTTCTGGAGAAGAATCCTCAGACGAAGGCAGTTCCTCATCCCAGCCTTCGACACCACCAACACCTATGGCCAATCCAAACAATCCCGCCAAACCCTGGCTCGACTAAGATGCAGTGGCCATACATGGGCCTTAGCATCCTTTACCCAAACACCCAGAGAAATGGATCTCTAAATTTGACCCGGACTCCAAACAGATTGCTAAAGATCACATCAAAAATTTTATGGTAGCCATTAGACTCCATAGTGTTGAGCACAAAGATGTAGTCTATAGATTGTTTCCCTACACCTTTGAAGGCAATGCCTCTACCTGATACTTTTCCCAACAACCCCACATCATCATGTTATCCTTTTCCCACAAACTAATCTAACTCAAGTGTTGAAGGCCTAAATATACAAATCCTACAATTTGCTATTCAAACTATCCTAGAAGCACACGATAACTTGATTCCTCCCGAGATTCCTGAAGAGGTAGTTGAACAAGAGACAATAGAGGAAGTTGAATCCTCTCCAAACATCTTCAGACATTTTTCGGATAGCATTTTTCAAGCTAATTTCGAAACAGTGCATCCTTACAATACTAAGAGCAAGACAACAAATAAGCCTTCTTCTGAAATCGTGACGACTTTGCCTCCAAAACAGTCTAAATCGATTGAGACTAAACATAATTCAGTAAACCCAAGTTTAGATTATGATTTGATTGAAGATCTAAAAAATCTTAGGGCTAACATTTCTGTTTACGAATTATTAAAATTCCCTTTTCTTCTGCAAAAAATGCTACAGAATATTGCGGAGAACAACAAAAATAGCAATCCGAACAACAACAAAGGTGTTCAAAATAGCCCCAAAATTCCTCATAAGGCCTCTGCCAAAACTACATCCGAGCCTCATGATAAAAGAGACCTTCCTGTAAATAATGTAACAAATGTAGATAAACCAGTTTTAGAGGCTGCGAGTAAAAAACAACAAACTTTCGCCGTTAATACTCGCAGAAATGTACCTCCATTTTTGTTGACTTTTGAAATTTTCAACAGGAATGTACATAATTGTATGGTAGATTCAGGTGCGTCATCTAACATAATGCCTTGGTATGTCTGTCAAAAGATTAATGCCGAAGTTCAACCATCCAGCTTGATCGAACTAGTGTTAAAGTGATAGGTGAATTAAAGAATGTGCTTATAAGATTGTCGTCTAATCCTAAATTTCATAAAGTGATTGATATCATTGTTGTAGATATCCCAAAAGTTTATGGTTTGTTTTTAAGTAGAGATTGGTCAGAACAATTACATGGCTATTTTGCAACGGATTGGTCTCACTTGTGGCTGCCCGAGAATGGAAAGCCCAACATAATCAAGGTAAATCATGAATGTTATCTAAAGTTCACGGTGACTGATTTAAATGATCTCAATGAACCATTCACTCCTTCTGCCAATTCACCTGAAATACAAGGGATGGATACTTTTTTCGGCAATTTCATAGTTGGAATTTCTACCATCACTGACTCGGAACAACAATCTGAAATTATGACTTGTGCACAGTCAATAGCCTTCTCCCAGTGGTCTCATGCATCCAACGAAAATAAAATATGGTCTCTTTACTTTGATAGGTCAAAATCTAAGGAAGGAGCTGGTGCAGGGTACTTGCTCATCGATGTAGTAGGTAACAAGACTTTGATTTCTTGCCGGTTAGAATTCGAATGTACAAACAACACAACTGAATATGAGGCACTTTTGTAAGGCCTCAGAAAAGCATTAGATCTGAACATTCAAAATTTAACTGTGTTTGGTGATTCATAAATCGTGGTTAGACAGGTAAAAAATTCTATCCACTGTTTATCTCCGTACCTTAAAAGCTATCAGACTGAGGTATGGAATTTGATAAATTAAGTTTTCCACATTTAACATAAATTCTATTCCTAGATTGAATAATTCTGAAGCTGATTTGTTAGCTAACGTTGCTTCATAACTTTTTCCTACAGAAGGCTTATCTCCAAATGCATTCTCCGTCGAACTATTGTTCAGACCGTCCGTCCAAGACAACATCATGAATTGGAGAGTCTTCGATGACGATCAACAGATCATAATTTTTCTGCATATGGAAGAAACGTTCTAGGGCGCAGTGATCGACGAAGGTACCCATGAAGAAAATCTTCATGAGTTTACGGTAATACCAGATCCGATATCCCCGGAATCTGCATCAGACATGGTAAACTCTATCCCAAAATTTGTGGTTAGATTAGAAAAAATTTATGATCTTCACGATAAGTTCAGGAAGTCAGTGAACTGTAAAACGAATAGTTCCTCCTTGACACATGAAAAAGTAAATTTGGGAACCAAAGACAATCCACTATGCATTAATTTAGGGTTGGGGTGTTCTGAGCAAGAAAAGGTATCATTTATCAAATTGTTTAAGGAATTCAAAGATGTTTTTACCTGGACGTACGACAACCTAAAAACCTTTGATCCTAATATCATACAACACATTATTCCCATGAAACCCCAAACCCAACCTTTTCAACAAAAGTTAAGGAAAATGCACCAAAAACTTGAACCAACAGTCAAGAAGGAATTAAACAAACTCTTGAACGCTAAGATAATTTTCCCAGTTAGGCGCACACAATGGGTCTCTAATCTTGTCCCTGTCAGAAAGAAGAGAGGTAAAATCTGATTATGTGCCGATTTCCGAAATCTTAATCAAGCGTCTGATAAAGACAACTACCCTGTCCCTCCCATGGAACATATCCTTCAACAGGTATCTGGTTCTGAAATATTATCCTTGTTGGATGGTTTTTCGGGGTACAACCAAGTCATTATGTCTCCCTCAGACCAGCTCAAAACTACTTTCCGTACTCCATGGGGCACCTACGCTTATAGAAAGATGCCCTTTGGACTCATAAACATCGGTGCCACTTTTCAGAGAGCGATGGACATCGCTTTCCATGGCTTAATCAATCAATCTATAGTAGTTTACCTAGATGACGTCACTGTCTTCTCGAAAAATAAAGAAGATCATCTAGCTCATTAAAGATCTATTCTACAGCGATGTCGTAAGTACGACATTTCTTGAAATCCTAAAAAATCTATCTTCGCAGTAGGACAAGGTAAGCTCATCGGATTCATTGTATCAAGTGAAGGGATGATTATCGACCCTGAAAGGACTCAAGTCATTTCGAAACTGCCCCCTCCCTCATCAAAAAAGTCCGTGCAATCTTTCTTAGGTCAGATAAACTTTGTTAGGATATTCGTCCCTAGGTTTTCAGAAATGGTGAGACCATTACAAAACTTAATAAAAAAGGATGTATAGTAACATTGGGGACCTTTAGAAAGCCAAGCTTTAGATTCAATAAAAAAGGCCATAATAGACGCTCCTTCTCTAATGAGCCCCGACTTTTCGCAAGACTTCACGCTCTACACGTTTTCCTCTGACGGATCTTACGCTGCTGTCCCAACTCAAAAGAACGGTGAAAACAACGAGGTTCCAATCGCCTTTATGAGCTCAACCTTTAAGGGAGCGGAACTTGATTACCCAGCAGTAGATCATCAAGCTTATGCTGTTTTCAAAGCAGTAAAGAACTTCCGAACTTATCTGTTGAAATCTAGGATGGAAATCATTATCCCTTACTCGACTGTCAGAAATTTGTTAGTACAGAAAGAACTAGGAGAAAAAAGGGTAAACTAGTTCACACCCTTACAAGAATATGACATAGAAATCAACCCAACACAAATTGTAAGAGGCCAAGGTTTATGCAAGTTAGTCACCAATTCTGCTGTAGGATAGCAAGAAGAAATTGATATGTCAAATCCTGGATAGCACTGTCAAAATGAAATTTGTTGTGCGCAAAACCCTGTTAGTTCCTGGTACGGCGACATAAAATTTTCTTTTATACACGGATCAGCTCCCTGTCACCTTGATCCCACAAAAATGAGAGCACTGAGATTAAAATCTGCTTCTTTTCAGCTAATTAATGGTATTTTGTTTCATCAAAATTTTGATGGAGTACTTATGCGTTGTCTTGAAAAGGATGAAGCAGAAAAAGTCTTATTGGAATTACATGCAGGGGAAGTAGGTGGGCATTTCGGTGGAGACACCACTGCTCATAAAGTATTAAGAGTAGTTTATTACTGGCCTATCCTTTTTAAAGATGCTCATTCCTTATGTTGCAAATGTGTGATTTGTCAAAAGGCATCTGGACAGATACATAAACCAGCTTTCCCTTTGCAACCAGTTTCAGTAGACTCCTCTTTTCAGCAGTGGGGTCTGGATTTTATAGGCCCAATCAATCTTCCATCCTCGCAGCAGCATAAATACATCATAACAACCACAGATTATTTCACCAGGTGGTCCGACGCTGCCCCATTAAAAGCTGTAAATACCAGCCAGATAATATCCTTCTTGAATTAAAATATTATTACTCGTTTCGATATCCCTGAATGCTTGGTATTTGAAAATGCTTCTTATTTTTCGTCTCTTGAAATGAGTGATTTCGCTCTAGAAATAGGAATTAAATTAAAGTACTCTGCCAGCTATTACCCCCAAGGCAACGGTTTGGCAGAATCAACTAATAAAAATCTGATCAAAATTATCAAGAGAACGGTCTCCAAAAACCATAAAAATTGGCATAACGCGCTGTTAAACGCAATCTGGGATGATAGAGTAACTCCTAAAACGGTTGTGGGAAACTCACCTTTCTTTCTCGTTTACGGTAGGGAAATGGTTCTTCTACCACATGTCCTTCTTCCATCTCTGCAGTTATCGCAGAAAGTACAGGAAGAAGACCGTCCCCCCTTGGAGAGTCAAATTAATGCTTTGTTAAAGTTAGAAGAAGTGAGGGCTCAAGCAAAACGAAAATTGGATCAACATCAACTCATTGTTAAAAACTGGTTTGATTCCAATTCTGCCTCTGACAGAAATTTTGAGGTAGGTGACCTTGTCCTAAAATGGGACAAACCTCACGAGGGAAAAGGAGAGCATACTAAGTTTCATAACTTGTGGTTGGGGCCATTTTTTATCGCTGAGAAACTAGGTCCCAGTTCCTTTCGCTTACATAATTTACAGGGACAACCAGACACCTTTCCGGTGAATGGCCAAGCTCTAAAAAGGTGCTTTGCCTGATGACGCTCCCATGCACCCTTTGTAAATATTTTCTGTTTTGTTTGTTGTTTGTTTCTCTTTACTGGTTTGTTTTGATTTTTCCTTTCTGCTTATCGGTCTTTCTTTTGAAACATATATGCCTGCACCATGCGCTAGTTCAGACAAAAATAACAGAAAAATTTCCCCTCGAAAATGACTGCTGAAAGATGTTAAAACATCAATTTTGGTATTTCTCTGAAATTGCAGCCCTGCTAAAAATGACTTGTTGTTTTAAAAGCGTCTTCTTGATTTAAATCTGAAATTGAAGGTATTCACGATCATCTATAAAAATTCTTTTTAAATTGTCCCTGTTCTTTAAGAGAACAACTCAAAGATGTCTCCCTGCTCTTGAAAGCCGGTTTTATTAATAAACTATTTCTAGATCTTGATGAAGGACAGCTAAGATTTTTTTTTTTTTTTTTCGAGGTCTATGACATAATAAGATGTGTTAAAAAACTAGAATTTTCAGCATCACCCTGCTCTATTAAATATCTTTAAAAACTAGATAAATCTTCAGAGAACTGTGGGAAGTGCTTGTAAACCCGTCGGGACACTGAACAGGTCTGCTCGCAGCAGGTAAATGCATGCATGATGCCAATATAACTTCGTCGGGGTACTAAACAGGCCCGCTGGCAGCGAAGCAATGTCAGGTAAAAGAAAATTCTCAGATATGGATTCTGTTTTGACCTTAAATGTCCTTTGTTCTGATCTGAAATTTCTTGGCAGGATACAGATATCAGAGTGGGTTAATTGACATCCCTGTCGAGGCTATGGACGCCTGCTGGCAGCAGTGGCCCTGTCAACAGTATTGAAGATTTTAACTTTAACATCGTGACTCTCTTCTGTTAAGATTGTCGTCAGTTTTCGTCTCTTTAAAAATAACAGTTGTTTGAAATTGGAATGCGTTATAATTATTTGCGATGCTCAGACAACTTTTCAACTGTTTTTGATTCAAAGTTTTTTCTGATTATTCTAATCTGAACTCATTCTTTTGGCAGAGATAATTGCTTCTCCCAACATGTCGCCATTATTGGCAGCAAGTATATAATTATCATTTTTATAAGGCTGCCTACACAGGGTCTATGAAATTTTACTACTCTTCATAAGCGTTTCTCTAAACGACAGTGGTAAATCATTGTATTTTTCTTGTATTCTATTCATACATTAGTTTTCATGACTGAAAGCATGAAAACTCACAACTATCGTTATCATTTTGTTTCAAAAATATCATTGGAAACATATCGTTTATGACAGAATTGTGATTTCTTGTTGTGGACATGTTGCTCTCATTGTTTATGATCATTTCGATTCTAAGAATGCCTAAGAAACTTATGGTTGTTTGAATGAAAGACCCCCATCAATTGGTTTTTGATTTTTGTATTAATTTTGGTTTGATGATTGACCATATTTCTTTCATGGAAACTTTGGCTTTTCAATTCTTTTGAATCACCTACCTTTGTAATTAAATTTGGATGCGCGCACAATGTGTTAAAGTACTCTGTCCTAGCATGTACCGAATGGCAAGGTGGCATATGTAGTACATGATACCATCACTCTCGAGTATGGTCTCGAGCGTCATGATTTTTGCTCGCACGCATTATGATTAGCACCTCTGCCCACCGTTTGAATTGTCACAACATTGTTTTGATGAGGCTCGGGGCTATGGAACTGTGGCCTTTTACCAAACCCTACTTGTGAGTTCTGTGTTAATTCTCTTCCATTTAGCATGGCTCCATTGGTAAGGGTCGAACCAAATGGCATCCAGACTCTGCTTTCGTATGCTAACGCTAGGGAGGATCTGGAAAGGAATGGTTGGCGTTTGTTCATCGTAAAATTTTAGGGCTTTAACCTCCACATCGACCAAGAGTCTTCCTTAACCTTTGATGGTTGTAGGGAAAAAATCGGTGATGTGAAGTTAGAAGTGACAGAAGATTTCTTAAGCCAAGCCATGAGATTTCCAGCAGTTAGTCAGAAATGGTTCAAGAATGCGAAAGTGGAGGAGGTCCCCTGGACGTTACTGTTTACCTCATGAAAAATAGCCAGTTGTGATCGAGCTATGCTGATTTCATTCTTGAAACCTAGATGGCATGATTTACTTGCTGTAATGAAGCAATTCATCACTTGTGAGGGTCAATTCAGACTGATTTTCCTATATCAGCTACGCCTCCTTATGAGTTTTATTAACTTTCCATTGAATATGCCTTACTACCTGCTAAGAAGTTTGTACAAAATGGGTAAACGGTTTAGGAAACAAAGGTCTGATTTGAGTTTATTCCATCATGGTTTAATTAAAATTGTCCTCATGAACTAGTTGCAATTATAAAACGATTGTTGGGATGCATTCCTTTCACGAAATGGTTTTGGCAACAATGAGTTGGGACAGGTAGATAAGTCGGTCATTGCTGAAACCCTTGTGAACCCTACAGCCTCTTCTCCACAGCTCCAGGCCTGTGATCCTTCCCCTAATGAACCCTTGAGCTACCCTAATGTCACTCAACAAGACAGTCAACCGGGTTCGCATCTAAAGGATAGCACTAAAACTATTAAAAAACCTACAGGAAAGAATCTAAAGGGCAGTGTTGATATCAATTTCAAGAACAAGAGGGTTGGTTGTTTAATTTCTCGATGTGCTTGAAATAAAATGAAACCCCATGAAGACACAATCAACACAATTGAAGTGACTAAAGTTTCAGATTCGAAAATTGAAAAATTCTTGGCTGAAGAGGACCCCATGTCATTCAGGCTATACCCTGACCAACCCTATGACTATGTTAGGAATCTGCCTCCTTGTCTAAAGGATAACCCAGAATTTCCTGGCATCCAACTCTGTGATAAGCCTACTTTTCACGTGGAGGATTCTACGACCCTTAATGCTGTCAATGCTAATGTACAGTCCTTACAGTCATAGTGTGATGAGTGTCGATTATGGATCGACAGGTACTATACTGATGTTCCATTTGCTACAGTCACGACTCAAGTCTTTAAGAGACCAAGTCGATAGGTTGTCAAATGAAAACAACAGACTCAAGTCCATTATCCAAGGGAAGGAGAAACGATTGAAAACTATAGGTCGTGTCATTTTCAAGAATGTAGAGGCAGCAACAGCTATCGTAAACTCCAAAATTTCTTGATATGTTTTGATTCCAGGATTTGAGGTATGATGTTTTTAAATTTTAGCATGATTTTGTCACTCTTAAGTTAGGATATTCGATTTGATTGAATAAACTATTTTTCTTATTAAGATTAGTTTGATTTTTTATTTTTAAATATGATTGCATTTGCTATTATAACTAGCTACAGAATGGTAAGATTCTGTAGCCAGTTAAGAAAAATGGAGTTGTTTAATTTAATAATTGAAAACATATATGAAACCTTCTCATTTTAATTTGTTTTCAGGATGATTAAGGATCCCATGATTTCCAAGAAGATATGGGGCACTTTTGAGATCTCCCAGCCATATCAACTTTGTATTTTGAGTAAATAGAATAGACTGTTGGTAGTTTTTGATATTCAGTAAAATCAGGGTGGTTGCATCCCCCATATTTTTGAAACAAATTTGATCTTATCAACAGGAAACAGTTATGTTTTCTGAAACCTATATAAGCATATTATTTTGTAAACATTGGATCATCTCAGCCTGGGGCAAGACTATGGATGTTTCAATACAGACTTGAAAGGAATATAATACACATCATAGCTTTAGCTTTTCTGTATGATGTTTTTATTGAAGTCATGTTTATTTCAGTTTGTTAATAGATTATGATTGCTTTTGTCGTCATGGTTTATTATCAGTTGGTATGATCAAAGATTATATATTGTCCATATTTTCTTGTCCCACATATAACACATAGTAATCATTCGTTCAATTTGAATTAAGAGATTTATCCCTAATTTCGATCAAACGTTTATACACAAGTTCTCACAGGAAGAATTATCTTATTGTGGCTGCTTGTAAAATTATAAGATTACTGTGACTGCATCTATTATGTGTTCTGTTATTATGATTCAAACTCCATCATTACTGCTTCACATTTATTAGGAGAAATTTCAGGATCTGTCGTAGGTTTACCTCATAAGATAAGGTGACTGGATGCTACACATTGAACATATATTGGATGCGATAACAGGTCAGCCTATTATTTGATTTCATTAGTATAATAAATATAAAAACTTCCTGTAGTTGAAATACTTTTTACCATCTGTTATTTTGTTTGTTTAATTAGACAGTTTAATATTCTATTTCTTAAGTATAAACATCTAAGAAAAAAAATCGAAAAGATTAGATAATAGTTTTACTGTTGTTTAAAAAATCAATTTACATTCGATTTTCACGGATTTAGATTAAAATTCGTAGTTTGTATATATTATATATATATTATAAATAGAATTATTGTATATATAAATTGTACATATATATATAGTTAATTGTACTTATAGATTTTAGTAATTTTTATTTATTAAGTTATTGTTTTTCCTTTGTTTATTTTTGCTTTCTTTAGGAGTTAGATCGGCTAACAGAGCCATAGAAGCCATCAGGGTGAGTTAATCCAAACGGATTGGGTTAATTAGACAACCCTGGACTGGACTCACTCTTCCAGTTGACAAGCGGTCATTTTTGCCCGCAACAAATGGCACTAGAAGGAGGGTCTGCAAACTATTAATGGCACAAGGAGGTCGTAAAACTCCTCCCCCACCTACCCGCTCACCTATAGTAACTAGAAGTCGTTCAGATGAAAACATTGTCCCTCAAACAACAACCACATCAAACGACGATCTACGGATCACAGTTGAACCAGTAACTCAAAATCCTCTAGGTGGTGACATACAAGAGATTGTTCATCAATCCCTCATAAGAACACACAGTGCCTTAGCCCGTATCAGACAACCAAATCGACCTTTGAATCAACCATTAGACTTCTCTGATATCAGAGAACAACTTGAAGGTACTGGCCTTACCTTAAACCCTACAGATTCAGATCATATCCTCACTTCTGCAGCAGGAGGATAAGGTATTCCACCATCACCACCCCCTTCATCTCCTTCCTCTTCTAGAGAAGAATCCACAGACAAAGGCAATTCCTCATCCCAGCCTTTGACACCACCCACACCTATGGACAATCCAAACAATCTCGCCAGACCCTGGCTCGACCAAGATGCAGTGGCCATACCTGGGCCTCAACATCCTTTACCCAAACACCCGGAGAAATGGCTCCCTAAAGTTGACCCGAACTCCAAACAGATCATTGAAGATCACATCAAAATTTTTATGCTAGCCATTAGACTCCGTATTGTTGAGCACGAAGATGTAGTCTGTAGATTATTTCCCTACACCTTTGAAGGCAATGCCTCTACCTGGTACTTTTCCCAATAGCCCCATACCATTGTGTCATGGGATAAATTTGAGTCCTGTTTCCTTGAGAAGTTCAGAGACGACAAGTCTCATGAAGTTCTAGTCATGGAGCTTTCTAGTTTAAAAATGAACTCCAAAGAAAAGATCAAATACTTTAATCAAAGGTTCCTGACACTAAAGAACCGAATCCCCATGGATTCGATGTCTGCCGAGAATCTTATTATCGCATACTACATGAAAGCATTACATCAAAGCATAGCCATTTGGGTAAACAGATCTAAGAAAGCCACGTTGTTAGAAGCCTTTCAAGAGGCCAGTCAGATTGAGAAAGATATTCTCAGCTTAAAAGACATTACCAATAATGAGATAGAGATTAGTTTAACCTCCAAGAAGAAAATTGAAATCCTTCCTAGACCTCCCCAAAACAAAGCTCAACCTGAGAGTTCGGATTTAGAAAGCTTACAGAAAGTCATCCAGAAATTGTCCAATCAAGTTATAGATTTGAAAAGGTCGGATGAAGAAGCTTCTTCGAGCAAAGGGCCTTACAAACCCCCTTTTAGGAATCCTTTTCCCACAAACCTATCTAACTCAAGTGTTGAAGGCCTGAATCTAGAAAGCCTACAATTTTCTATTCAAACGATCCTAGAAGCACACGATAACTTGATTTCTCCCGAGATTCTTGAAGAGGTAGTGGAACAAGAGACAATAGAAGAAGATGAATCCTCTCCAAACATCTTCGGACATTTTTCGGATAGCATGTTTCAAGCTAATTTCGAAATAGTGCATCCTTACAATACTAGGAGCAAGACAACAAATAAGCCTTGTTCTGAAATCACGACAACTTTGCCTCTAAAACAATCTAAATAGATTGAGACTAAACATAATTCAGTAAACCCAAGTTTAGATTATGATTTGATTGAAGATCTAAAAAAGAGTAGGGCTAACATTTATGTTTACGAATTATTAAAATTCCCTTTTCTTCTGCAAAACATTCTGCAGAATATTGTGGAGAACAAAAAAAATAGAAATCCGAAGAACAACAAAGTTGTTCAAAACAATCCCAAAATTCCTCATAAGGCCTCCGCCAAAACTACATTCGAGCCTCATGATAAAAGAGACCTTCCTGTAAATAATGTAACAAATGTAGATAAACCAGTTTCAGAGGCTGCGAGTAAACAACAACAAACTTCCACTGTTAATACTCGCAGAAATGTACCTCCATTTTTGTTGACTTTTGAAATTTTCAATAGGAATGTACATAACCGTATGGTAGTTTCAGGTGCGTCATCTAACATAATTCCTTGGTCTATCTGTCAAAAAATTAATGCCGAATTTCAACCATCCAACTTGAAAATTATCCAACTTGATCGAACTAGTGTTAAAGTCATAGACGAATTAAAGAATGTGCTTATAAGATTGTCGTCTAATCCTAAAGTTCATCAAGTGATTGATATCATTGTTGTAGATATCCCAAAAGTTTATGGTTTGTTTTTAAGTAGAGATTGGTCAGAACAATTACATGGCTATTTTGCAACGGATTGGTCTCACTTGTGGCTGCCCGAGAATGGAAAGCCCAATAGAATCAAGGTAAATTGTGAACGTTATCTGAAGTTCATGATGACTGATTTAAATGATCCCAACAAACCATTCACTCCTTCTTCCAATTCGCCTAAAATACAGGGGATGGATACATTTTTCAGCAATTTCATAGCCGAAACTTCTACCATCACTGACTCGGAACAACAATCTGAAATTATGACTTGCACACAGTCAATAGCCTTCTCCCAGTGGTCTCATGCATCTGACGAAAATCAAATATGGTCTCTTTACTTTTATGGGTCAAAATCTAAGGAAGGAGCTGGTGCAGGGTGCGTGCTCATCGATCCAACAGGTAACAAGAATCTGATTTCTTGCTGGTTAGAATTCGAATGTACAAACAACACGGCTGAATATGAGGCACTCCTGCAAGGCTTCAGAAAAGCATTAGATCTGAACATTCAAAATTTAACTGTCTTTCGTGATTCAGAAATCGTGGTTAGACAGGTAAAAAATTATATCCATTGTTTATCTCCGCACCTTAAAAGATATTAGACTGAGGTATGGAATTTGATGAATAAGTTTTCCGCATTTAACATAAATTCTATTCCTAGATTGAATAATTATGAAGCTGATTTGTTAGCTAACGTCACTTCAAAACTTTTACCTGCAGAAGGCTTATCTCCGAATGCATTCTCCGTCGAACTATTGTTCAGACCATCCGTCCCAGACAACATCACGAATTGGAGAGTCTTCGATGATGATCAACAGATCATAAGTTTTCTGCATATGGAAGAAATGTTCCAGGGCACAGTGATTGACGAAGGTACCCATGACGAAAATCTTCATGACTTTACGGTAAAATCAGATCCGAGATCCCCAGAATCTGCATCAGACATGGTAAACTCTATCCCAAAATCTGTGGTTAGATTAATTTTTTTTTATCATCTTCATGATAAGTTCAGGAAGTCAATGAACTGTTAAATGAATAGTTCCTCCTTGACACATGGAAAAGTAAATTTGGGAACCAAAGACAATCCACTGTGCATTAATTTAGGGTTGGGGTGTTCTGAGCAAGAAAAGGTAGCATTTATCAAGTTTTTTAAGGAATTCAAAGATGTTTTTGCCTGGACGTACAACAACCTAAAAACCTTTGATCATAATATCATACAACACATTATTCCCATGAAACCCCAAACCCAACCTTTTCAACAAAAGTTAAGGAAAATGCACCCAAAACTCGAACCAATGGTCAAGAAGGAATTAAACAAACTCCTGAACACTAAGATAATTTTCCCAGTTAGGCACACACAATGGGTCTCTAATCTTGTCCTTGTTAGAAAGAAGAGTGGTGAAATACGACTATGTGTCGATTTCCGAAATCTTAACTGAGCGTCTGATAAAGAAAACTACCCTGTCCCTCCCATGGAACAGATCCTTCAACAGGTATCTGGTTCTGAAATATGATCTTTGTTGGATGGTTTTTCAGGGTAAAACCAAGTCCTTATGTCTCCCTCAGACTAGCTCAAAACTACTTTCCGTACTCCATGGGGCACCTCGCTTATAGAAAGATGCCCTTTGGACTCATAAACATCGGTGCCACTTTTCAAAGAGCGATGGACATCACTTTTCGCGGCTTAATCAATTAATCTGTAGTAGTTTACCTAGATGATGTCATTGTCTTCTCGAAAAATAAAGAAGATCATCTAGCTCATTTAAGATATGTTCTACAATGATGTCATAAGTATGAAATTTCTTTAAATCCTAAAAAATCTATCTTCGCAGTAGAACAAGGTAAGCTCCTCGGATTCATTGTATCAAGTGAAGGGATTATTATTGACCCTGAAAGGAATCAATTCATTTCGAAACTGCCCCCTCCCTCATAAAAAAAGTCTATGCAATTTTTTTTAGGTCAGATAAACTTTGTTAGGATATTCGTCCCCAGCTTTTCAGAAATGGTGAGACCATTACAAAACTTAATAAAAAAGGATGTACAGTACCATTGGGGACCTTTAGAAATCCAAGCTTTTGATTCTATAAAAAAGGTTGTAATAGACGCTCCTTCTCTAATGAGCTCTGACTTTTCGCAAGACTACACCCTCTACACATTTGCCTCTGACCGATCTTACACTGTTGTCTTAACTCAAAAGAATGCTGAAAACAATGAGGTTCCAATCGCCTTTATGAGCTCATCCTTCAAGAGGGCGGAACTTAATTACCTAGCAGTAGATCAACATGCTTATGCTGTTTTCAATGCAGTAAAGCACTTTTGATCTTATTTGTTGAAATCATTGTCCCTTACCCAGCTGTCAAAAATTTGTTAGTATAGAAAGAACTAGGTGAAAAAGGGGCAAACTGGTTCACATCCTTACAAGAATATGACATAGAAATCACCCCATCACAAATTGTAAGAGGCCAAGGTTTATGCAAGTCGGTTGCCGATTCTGCTGTAGGACAGCAATAAGAAACTGATATGTCAAATCCAAGATAGCACTGTGAAAATCAAATCTGCTGTGCACAAAACCTTGTTAGTTCCTGGTACGACGACATAAAATTGTGTCTTATACGCGGATCAGCTCCCCGTCTCCTTGATCCCACAAAACGGAAAGCACTGAGATTAAAATCTACTTCTTTTCAGCTGATTAATGGTATTTTGTTTCCTCAAAATTTTGATGGAGTACTTATACACTGTCTTGAAAATGATGAAGTAGAAAATGTCTTATTGGAATTACATGCAGAGGAAGCAGGTGGGCATTCCGGTGGAGACACCACTGCTCATAAAGTATTAAAAGTAGGTTATTATTGGCCTAAACTTTTTAAAGATGCTCATGCCTTATGTCGCAAATGTGTGATTTGTCAAAAGGCATCTGGAAGGATATAGAAACCATCGTTCCCTTTGCAACCAGTTTCGGTAGACTCCCCTTTTCAGCAGTGGGATTTGGATATTATAGGCCCAATCAATCTGCCATCCTCGCAGCAACATAAATACATCATAACAACCACAGACTATTTCACCAGGTGGTTCGACGCTGCCCCATTAAAAGATGTAAATACCAGCTAGGTCATATCCTTCTTGAATTCAAATATTATTACTCATTTTGGTATCCCTGAATGCTTGGTATTTGACAATGCTTCTTATTTTTTGTCTCTTGAAATGAGTGATTTCGCTCTAGAAAAAGGATTTAAATTAAAGTACTCTGCCAACTATTACCCCGAAGGCAACGGTTTGGAAAAATCAACTAATAAAAATCTGATCAAAATTATCAAGAGAACGGTCTCTGAAAACCATAAAAATTGGCATAACGCGTTGTTAAACACAATCTGGGCTGATAGAGTAACTCCTAAAACTGCTATGGGAAACTTACCTTTCTTTCTCGTTTACGGCAGGGAAGTGATTCTTCCACCACATGTCCTTCTTCCATCTCTGCAGTTATCGCAGAAAGTACAGGAAGAAGACTGTCCCCCCTTGGAGAGTTGAATTAACGCTTTGTTAAAGTTAGAAGAAGTGAGGGCTCAAGAAAAACGAAAATTGGATCAACATCAACTCATTGTTAAAAACTGGTTTGATTCCAATTCTGCCTCTAATAGAAATTTTGAGGTAGGCGACCTTGTCCTAAAATGGGACAAACCTCACGAGGGAAAAGGAGAGCATACTAAGTTTCAGAACTTTAGGTTGGGGCCATTTTTAATTGCTAAGAAACTAGGTCCTAGTTCCTTTCGCTTACAGAATTTACAGGGACAACCAGACACCTTTTCGGTGAATTGCCAAGCTCTAAAAAGGTACTTTGCCTGATGATGCTCCCATGCACCCTTTGTAAATATTTTCTGTTTTGTTTGTTGTTTGTTTCTCTTTGCTGGTTTGTTTTTATTTATCCTTTTTGCTTATCGGTCTATCTTTTGAAACATATATGCCTGCACCACGAGCTAGTTCAGACAAAAATAACAAAAAAATTTCCCCTCGAAAATGACTGCTGAAAGCTGTTAAAACATCAATTGTGGTATTTCTCTGAAATTGCAGCCCTGCTAAAAATGACTTGTTGTTTTAAAAGCGTCTTCTTGATTTCAATCTGAAACTGAAGGTATTCACGATCATCTATAAAAATTCTTTTTACATTGTCCTTGTTCTTTAAGAGAACAACTCAAAGATGTCTCCCTGCTCTTGAAAGTCGGTTTTATTAATAAACTATTTCTAGATCTTGATGAAGGACAGCTAAGAATTTTTTTTTTTCGAGGTCTGTGGCATATTAAGATGTGTTAAAAAACTAGAATTTTCAGCGTCACCCCTCTCTATTAAATATCTTTAAAAACTAAATAAATCTTTAGAGAACTGTGGGAAGTGGTTGTAAACCTGCTGGGACACTGAACAGGTCTGCTGGCAGTGGGTAAATGCATGCATGATGCCAAGATAACTTTGTCGGGGTACTGAACAGGCCCGCTGGCAGTGAAGCAATGTCAGGTAAAAGAAAATTCTCAGATATGGATTTTGTTTTGACCTTAAATGTCCTTCGTTCTGATCTGGAATTTATTGGCAGGATACATATATCAAAGTGGGTTAATTGACATCCCTGTCGAGGCTATGGACACCTACTGACAGCAATGGCCCTGTCAACAGTATTGAAGATTTTAAGTTTAACATCATGACTCTCTTCGGTTAAGATTGTCATCAGTTTTCGTCTCTTTAAAAATAACAGTTGTTTGAAATTGGAATGCGTTATAATTATTTGCGATGCTCAGACAACTTTTCAGTTGTTTTTTATTCAAATATTTTTCTGATTATTCTAATTTGAACTCGTTGTTTTGGCAGAGATAACTGCTTCTCCCAGCATGTCGCCATTGTTGGCAGCAAGTATATAATTATCATTTTTATAAGGCTTCCTACACAGGGTCTATGAAATTTTACTACTCTTCATAAGCGTTTCTCTAAACGACAGTGGTAAATCATTGTATTTTACTTGTCTTCTATTGATACATTAGTTTTCATGACTGAAAGCATGAAAACTCGCAACTATCGTTATCATTCTATTTCAAAAATGTCATTGGAAACATATCGTTTATGACAGAATTGCGATTTCTTGCTGTGGACATGTTGCTCTCATTGTTTATGATCGTTTCGATTCTAAGAATGCCTAAGAAACTTATGGTTGTTTGAATGAAAGACCCCCATCAATTGGTTTTTGAATTTTGTATTAATTTTGGTTTGATGATTGACCATATTTCTTTCATGGAAACTTTGGCTTTTCAATTCTTGTAAATCACCTACCTTTGCAATTAAATTTGGATGCGCGCCCAATGTGTTAAAGTACTCTTTCCTAGCATGTACCCAATGCCAAGGTGGCATATGTAGTACAAGATACCATCACTCTCGAGTATGGTCTCGGGCTTCGTGATTTTATCTCGCACGCATTACGATTAACACCTATGCCCACCATTTGAATTGTCACAACATTGTTTTGATGAGGCTCGGGACTATGGCTCTGCGGCCTTTTACCAAACCCTACCTGTGAGTTATGTGTTAATTCCCTTCCATTCGGCATGGATCCAGTAGTAAGGGTCGAACAGAATGGCGTCCAGACTCTACTTTTGTATGATAATGCTAGGGAGGATCTAGAAAGGAACGGTTGGCATTTGTTCATCGAAAAATTTCAGGGCTTTAACCTCCAGGTTTGATCCGTAAAGATCTTTTAATGACTGTGGTTGAGTTTTTAATTTCATGTGTTAATTAATCATTTGAGAAGCTTAACGAAATAATGAGGAAATAAGAGGAATTATGAAAGACATATACACATATGCAGATCTGAAATGAAGTAATAAACAACAAACCATAAGAAGAGAATCTATAACGGAGTTCAGCACAACGTTGCCTACGTCTCTGGGCCTTTGTCTCTGTGGGGGAGGCTTCTTTATTTCTGTTCAAAGCTCAAAAAACACATCGCAACAGTGCCAATTGGCTACAATACTGATTTGGTCATGTTCTTCCAGATATCTAGAACCCAACAAAAGAAACGACACGCAAAACGGATGACCGGATCTCCTAGAAATGGCCCGCAAGCGTCTTCTCCTCAACAACTTCCCTGTATAAAAATGGCTTTGGCTTGGCTTCCCTTCAGCATAAATCTTCTCTGACTATCCTTCATGGCCTCAAACAGGCCTGGTTTTTATAGATCTGAAGTTGGTTATCCATCCCCAACTTCCTCCCAAAATATGGCCTCCAAAAATGCCCAGTATCTCCCAAAAATGGGCCCAATCCTCCATTGACAGGCTTAAAAATCAATTAAAATACAAAAACATTATAAAAAACCCACTTTTGTATAAAAATAGGGCCTAGCCCCCTCTCCCTAGGTGCGCGCCCCCCTTTTCTGGTCACATGGGGCCATGTGGCCGAGCGCTAGCCCCTTGGGCCATGCGCTGGCCCTTCCCATGCTCGCTGGTTCCTGGTCTTGTGCTGCAACATAAGATCATGGCTAACAACTTAACCCCCTGTGCCCTTTTGGTAGGGATAGCCCCCGGTTCTATCGGGTGGTGGATAGGATTGCCCTGTACCCTACGCTAAAAACCCATCAACAAGCCCCGAGTTACATGGAGTCGCCCAAGACCACGCGCTGGAGGTTTTTACTATGGTCATATGTTGTAGATATTAAACTATGGGCTGGGGCTTAGCCCCAACCCTTCCCGCCTCCATTTAAACTTTGCATCAAACATAAATAATATATGTGCCATATAGCTATTAAGTAACACCAATGGAGCGGGTGGTTAGCCCGATCCTACCAGTCCATAGCTTGGAGGAGGTCGGGGGTTCGACTCCTGTGGAGACCCCATATTTTGCACAACCTGAAAGCCAACCATAGGGTGCCACATGGCAGCCCATGACTGGGCCACATGGCACCTCTCCATTCATCGAGAATGATGCCCTCTATCAAACGATGATTCACTTACATGTCTATTGAGGTGTCTGCCCAATCAGAAACCATACCGCCATGTCACTGCCTTGTCAGCATGCCACTGTGTCTGCCACGTCAGCCTGTGCCACGTGTCAGCCTTACAGTGGTGACACATGTCACCCTCTGACTGGTCCAAATCACCTATTGTATGACCTATCATCTCCAGAAGTTTCCATGTCAGTTGTACGGCTGTACAGCTTGTACAGTCAGCCTGCCACGTGGCATTGTATGGACTGTACAGTCACCCATTTTTTTTGCCTGTTTGGGTTTTCGAACAGAATGTGATCTCTTTCGCATACAAAGCCCGTTTGACAAAGTAAATATATGGCCGAAATCAGGAAGACGAGATGGATGCAATGGCGCTGGTTTCGTCAGATTCTGAGCACTTTCATTTTTGAGCCTTTTTTAGCCCTAACAGGCTCTTGGATCCGATTCTGGATCACACCTCCCCACTAAAAGACCTTTTGGTCCCCAAAAGGTTACTGACCAGTCAACAAGCTCGAGATAGGCCACTCGAATTGTCCTCTGTCTCTGAACTCTGTCCTGTGCACCTATCTCATCAAGATCAACTGTAACACAATCATGACAACTAACAGTATATTGTTAGCCATCTGAACCCTGTTACATCTTACTGAAGCCACTATCATCCATGTAGACAACATTACTAATGGTAGCATCAAAAAGATGACTGCAAATGAGCTGATATACTTGAAATATTTGCATGACATGAGCTTATCTTGAAGCAACTTATGATTGATTTTCCATTCAACAATCAGTTCTTGTTCTTGCTTAAGATCGATTGTTTCATTTGAAACAATTATTGGTTTGTTGCTTGCTTGCACTGCCTTCTTTAATTGTTCCATTGTTTGAAGTGTTTTATTTGCCTTAACATGATGAGCATGAACCACATAATCTTGACCTGCTTTGGTTAATTGATATTGATTCTTTGTCCTGTAGAAGATTGTCTTACGATCATATAAATATGGACTACCTAAGACCATTCCACATTCTCTTAATGACACTACATCACATGTTACTTCGTCCACATACTTAGATGAAATTGCAAATTTGATTGTGCACTGCTTTGTGTAAGGCTTATGATGTAAGGCTTATCATAAGTGTGTAAGGCTTATGATGTACTTGTGTTTTTAACCCCAATTGCTTAACCAATTCTTCTGAGATTAGATTAGATTGAGATCCACTGTCGATTAATGTGTCTATCTTAGTGTGTTGCATGATTAACCTTATATGAAACAAGTTTCTTCTACAATCAATGCCTTCACCAATTTTACCTGTCATACCAACCAATGAGATCTTTGATTCATCACCTGAATCCGATCCCAAATCTATGGGTCTTGTTGTCATTGCCACTATTTGCATTCCCTTCTTTTCCTTGAACCACTTTGGCCTCTTCTCGGGATGCAACTGCCAACATCTGTCCTCATCATGTCCCTCTTTCTTGCAATGCTTGCAAGAGGGCTTTCCTTCCTTCCTCGTCACTGCATTTNTCTTTTCCTTGAACCACTTTGGCCTCTTCTCGGGATGCAACTGCCAACATCTGTCCTCATCATGTCCCTCTTTCTTGCAATGCTTGCAAGAGGGCTTTCCTTCCTTCCTCGTCACTGCATTTGAATTCTTTCCATGCCATTTCTGCTTGTCCTCTTTTCTTGAAGACGATGATTCCCCTGACACACCTGCTTTCCCTACTTCAATATACGTAGCTTGAAAAAAAACCTCATCAAGGTTAGTGGGTCCAAACATGAAAACAGTGTTTCTAATATGCATAGGTAAACCTCCTATATACTTCATAAGAGTTTCTTGTGTTTGTAAAGGAATATCTAACATCAATGCCATTTTTCGAAATCCATCGGTGTATTCTTGCACTGTTTGTCCTTTTCTTAGTTTTAAAGATTGCCATTCAATTAATGCTTTTTATTTATAACCCAAAGGATAAAATTGTTTCCTAAGTGCAGAAATGAAACTCTTCCATGATGGAAATACCTTACCCACTTGTTGTGTTCCATTTTGCAACTTGCTTTGCCACCAGATGAGAGTTGTACCTGCAAGTCTCAAAGATGCCAACTTGATTTGTGTGGCCTCATCCTTGATCTTTTGCACACTATAGTAAACCTCCATCTGCCTGATCCAATTGTCAAGTTTCTCTGCATTTACTTCACCATCATATATGGGTAACTCAAATTTAACATCAAGTTTTAACAATGGCATTTCATTCTTATGCTTATAAACATGTTTCTTTCCATTAGATTTAGAACTTGAACTTGAAGAAGAAGGAGAAGAAGGAGGTGATGATGGAGGTGAAGGAGGAATATGAGGATGATCCTCTTCCTCTTCACTTTTTCCCTTTGAATATTCACCCAAAACTGGTCTCTTTCGTTCCAAGTAATCCTCGTACAAAACTTTCACCATCTCCGACATAGCAAGGAAATTTTTCCAGAACTCTTTCTCATCCTGACAAAACCCTTCTTCCGATGCCATCTTCTCGCTATGAGAAGCTCTCTTTCTCAATCCAATTAATGGATTCTTTGCAACAATCTTGCCTTCACCACACTGTGGCTTTTCCCTGGTTAACATGCAAAACTCAAATCCAAACGTCAACTAGCTCTGATACCACTTGATCCGTAAAGATGTTTTAATGACTGTGGTTGAGTTTTTAATTGCATGTGTTAATTAATCATTTGAGAAGCTTAATGAAAGAATGAGGAAATAAGAGGAATTATGACAGTCATATACACATATGTAGATCTTAAATGAAGTAATAAACAACAAACCATAACAAGAGAATTTATAACGAAGTTCGGCACAACGTTGCCTACGTCTTCGGGCCTTTGTCTCTGTGGGGGAGGATTCTTTATTTCTGTTTAAAGCTCAAAAAACACATTGCAGTAGTACCAATTGGCTACAAGACTAATCTAGTCATGTTCTTCTAGATCTCTAGAACCCAGCAAAAGAAACGACACACAAAACGGATGACCGGATCTCCCAGAAATGGCCCGCAAGCGTATGCTCCTCAACAGCTTCCCTGCATAAAAATGGCTTTGGCTTGGCTTCCCTTCAACATAACTCTGCTTTGACTTTCCTCCATGGCCTCAAACATGCATGGTTTTTATAGATATGAAGTTACTTATCCATCCCCAACTTCCTCCCAAAATCTGGCCTCCAAAAATGCCCAATATCTTCCAAAAATGGGCCAAATCCTCCATTGACAGGCTTAAAAATCAATTAAAATCCAAAAACATTATAAAAAACCCACTTTTGTATAAAAATAGGGCCTAGCCCCCTCTCCCTAGGTGCGTGCCCCCCTTTTCTGGTCACATGGGGCCATGTGGCCGAGCGCTATCCCCTTGGAATATGCGCTGGCCCTTCCCATGCTCGCTGGTTCCTGGTCCTGTGGCGCGGCATAAGACCGAGGTTAACAACTTAACCCCCTGTGCCCATTTGGTAGGGATAGCCCCTGGTTCTATCGGGTGGTGGATAGGACTGCCCCGTACCCTGCGTTAACAACCCATCAACAAGCCCCGGGTTACATGGAGCCGCCCGAGACCGTGCGCTGGAGGTTTTTACTATGGTCATATGTTGTAGATATTAAACCGTGGGTTGGGGCTTAGCCCCAGCCCTTCCCGCCTCCATTTAAACTTTGCATCAAACATAAATAATATGTTTTCCATATAGCTATTAAGTAACACCAATGGAGCGGGTGGTTAGCCCGGTCCTACCAGTCCGTAGCTTAGAGGAGGTTGAGGGTTCGACTCCGGTGGAGACCCCATATTTTGCACAACTCGAAAGCCAACCATAGGGTGCCACGTGGCAGCCCATGACTAGGCCATGTGGCACCTCTCCATTCATCGAGAACGATGCCATGTGTCAAACGATGATTCACTCACGTGTCTATTAAGGTGTCTGCCCAATCAGCAACCGTACTGCCATGTCACTGCCCTGTCAGCATGCCACTGTGTCTGCCACGTGTCACCCTTACAGTGGTGACATGTGTCACCCTATGAATGGTCCAAATCACCTGTTGTACGCCTTGTCATCTACCACATGTCATCTCCAGAAGCTGCCACGTTAGCTATACAGTTGTACGGCCTGTACAGTCACCAATTTTTTTTGCCTGTTTGGGTTTTCGAACAGAATGTGATATCTTTCGCATACGAATCCCATTTGATGAAGTAAATATATGGCCGGAATCAAGAAGATGAGATGGACACAATGGTGCTAGTTTCGTCAGATTCTGAGAACTTTCATTTTGATCCTTTTTTAGCCCTGACAGGCTCCTGGATCCGATTCTGGATCAAGGTTGACCAAGAGTTTGCCTTAACCTTTGATGGCTGTAGGGAAAAGATTGATGATGTGCAGTTAGAAGTGACAAAAGAGTTCTTAAGCCAAGCCACAGGATTTCCAGCAGTTAGTCAGAAATGGTTCAAGAATGCGAAAGTGGAGGAGGTCCCTTGGACGTTACTGTTTACCTCACGAAAAATAGCTAGTTGTGATCGAGGTATGCCGATTTCATTCTTGAAACCTAGATGGCATGATTTACTTGCTGTAGTGAAGAAATTCATCACTTGTGAGGGTCGATTCGAACTAGTTTTCCTATATCGCCTACGCCTCCTTATGAGTTTTCTTGGCTTTCCATTGGATATCCCTTACTACCTGCTCAGAAGTCTGTACAAAATGGGTAAACGATTTAGGAAACAGAGGTTTGATTTGAGTTTATTCCATCATGGTTTAATTAAAATTATCCTCATGCACCAGCTGCAATTACAAAATGATTGTTGGGATGCATTTGTTTCACGAAATGGTTTTGGCAACAATGAGTTGGGACAAGTAGATAAGCCGTTCATTGTTGAAACCTTTGTGAACCCTACAACCTCTTCTCCACTGCTCTAGGCCGGTGATCATTCCCCTAAAGAACCCTTGAGCTACCCTAATGTCACTCAACCAGATAGTCAACTGGGTTCGCATCCAAAGGATAACACTAAAACTGTTAAGAAACCTACAGGAAAGAAGCTAAAGGGCAGTGTTGATATCAATTTCAAGAAAAAGAGGGTTGGTCATTTAATTTCTCGATGTGCTCAAAATAAAATGAAACCCTGTGAAGACACAATCAACATGATTGAAGTGAGTGAAGACTCAGATTTGGAAATTGAAAAATTCTTGGCTGAAGAGGACCCTGTGTCATTCAGGCTATACCCTGACTGACCCTATGACTATGTTAGCAATCTGCCTCCTTGTCTAAAGGATAAACCAGAATTTTCTAGCATCCAACTCTGTGATAAGCCTACCTTTCACGTGGAGGATTATCCAACCCTTAATGTTGTCAGTGCTAATGCACAGTCCTTACAGTCATAGTGTGATGAGTGTCGATCGTGGATTGACAGGTACTATACTGATGTTCCATTTGCTTCAGTCATGACTGAAGCCTTTAATAGACCAAGTCAATAGGTTGACAAATGAAAACAACAGAATCAAGTCCATTATCCAAGGGAAGGAAAAATGATTGAAAACTACAGGTCGTGTCATTTTCAAGAATGTAGAGGCAACAATAGCTATCATAAACTCCAAAATTTCTTGATATGTTTTGATTCCATGATTTGAGGTATGATGTTTTTAAATTTTAGCATGATTTTGTCACTCTTAAGTTAGGATATTCAATTTGATTGAATAAACTATTTTTCTTATTAAGATTAGTTTGTTTGTTTATTTTTAAATATGATTGTATTTGCTATTATAACTAGCTACTGAATCGTAAGATTCTGTAGCCAGTTAAGAAAATTTGAGTTGTTTGATTTAATAATTAAAAACATATCTGAAACCTTCTCATTTTCATTTGCTTTCAGGTTGATTAAGGATCCCATGATTTCCAAGAAGATATGGGGCACTTTTGAGATCTCCCAGCCATATCGAATTTGTATTTTGAGTAAATAGATTAGACTGTTGGTAGTTTTTGATATTCAGTAAAATCAGGGTGGTTTCATCCCCCATATTTTTGAAACAAATTTGATCTTATCAACAGGAAACAGTTATGTTTCTTGAAACCTATATAAACATATTATTTTGTAAACATTGGATCATCTCAGCCTGGGGCAAGACTATGGATGTTTCACTACAGACTTGAATGGAATATAATACACGTCACAGCTTTAGCTTTTCTGTATGATGTTTTTATTCAAGTCATGTTTATTTCAATTTGTTAATAGATTATGATTTCTTTTGTCGTCGTGGTTTATTATTAGTTGGTATGATCAAATATTATATACTGTCCATATTTTCATGTCCCATACATAACGCATAGTAATCATTCGTTCAATTTGAATTAAGAGATTTATCTCTAATTTCGATCAAACGTTTATACGCAAGTTCTCACAGGAAGAATTATCTTATTGTGGCTGCTTGTAAAATTATAAGATTACTATGACTGCATCTATTATGTGTTCTGTTATTATGATTCAAACTCCATCATTACCGCTTCACATTTATTAGGAGCAATTTCAGGATCTGTCGTAGATTTACCTCATAAGATAAGGTGACTAGATGCTACACATTGAACAGATATTGGATGCGATAATAGGTCAACTTGTTATTTGATTTCATTAGTATAATAAATATAGAAGCTTTTTGTAGTTGAAATACTTTTTACCATCTGTTATTTCGTTTGTTTAATTAGACAGTTTGATATTCAATTTCTTAAGTATAAACATCTAAGAAAACAAATCAAAAAGATTAGATAGTAGTTTTACTGTTGTTTAAAAAATCAATTTACATTCGATTTTCACGGATTTAGATTAAAATTCGTAGTTTGTATATATTATATATATATATTATAAATAGAATTATTGTATATATAAATTGTACATATATATAGTTAATTGTACTTTTAGATTTTAGTAATTGTTATTTATTAGGTTATTGTTTTTCCTTTGTTTATTTTTGCTTTCTTTAGGACTTAGATCTGCTAACAGAGCCACAAAACCCGTCAGGGTGAGTTAATCCAAATGGCTTGGGTTAATTAGACAACCCTGGACCGGACTCACTCTTCCAGTTGACGAGCGGTCATTTTTGCCCGTCAACAAATGGCGCTAGAAGGAGGGCCTGAAAACTATTAATGGCACGAGGAGGTCGTAAAAATCCTCCCCCACCTACCCACTCACCTATAGTAACTTGAAGTCGTTCAGATGACAACATTGTCCCTCAAACAACAACCACATCAAACGGTGATCTATGGATCACAGTTGAACCAGTAACTCCAAATCCTCCAGGTGGTGACATACAAGAGATTGTTCGTCAATCCCTCATAAGAATGCACAGTGCCTTAGCCCATATCAGACAACCAAATCAACCTTTGAATAAACCATTAGAATTCTTTGATATCAGAGAACAACTTGAAGGTACTGACCTTACCTTAAACCCTACAAATCCAGATCATATCCTCACTCCTGCTGCAGGAGGATCTGGTCTTCCACCATCACCACCCCCTTCATCTCCTTCTTCTGGAGACGAATCCTCAGACGAAGGCAGTTCCTCATCCTAGCTTACGACACCACCCACACCTATGGCCAATCCAAATAATCCCGCCAGACCCTGGCTCTACCAAGATGCAATGGCCATACCTGGGCCTCAACATCCTTTACCCAAACACCCGAAGAAATGGCTCCCTAAATTTGACCCGGACTCCAAACAGATCATTGAAGATCACATAAAAAAGTTTATGCTAGCCATTAGACTCCGTAGTGTTGAGCATGAAGATGTAGTCTGTAGATTGTTTCCCTACACCTGGTACTTTTCCCAACAGCCCCACATCATCGTGTCATGGGATAAATTTGAGTCATGTTTCCTTAAGAAGTTCAGAGACGACAAGTCTCCTAAAGTTCTAGTCATGGAGATTTCTAGTTTAAAAATGAACCCCAAAGAAAAGATAAAAGAATTTAATCAAAGGTTCCTGACACTAAAGAACCGAATCCCCACGGATTCAATGCCTACCGAGAATCTTATTGTTGCATACTACACGAAAGCATTACATCAAAACATAGCCATTTGGGTAAAGAGATCTAAGAAAGCTACGTTGTTAGAAGCCTTTGAAGAGGCCAGTCAGATCGAGAAATATATTCTCAGCTTAAAAGACACTACCAGTAATAAGATAGAGACTAGTTCATCCTCCAAGAAGAAAATCGAAATCCTTTCTAGACCTCCCCAAAACAAAGCTCAACTTGAGAGTTCGGATTTAGAAAGCTTACAGAAAGTCTTCCAGAAATTGTCCAATCAAGTTATAGATTTGAAAAGGTCGGCTGAAGAAGCTTCTTCGAGCAAAGGGCCTTACAAACCCCCTTTTAGGAAGCCTTTTCCCACAAACCGATCTAACTCAAGTGTTGAAGGCCTAAATCTAGAAAGACTACAATTTGCTATTCAAACGATCCTAGAAGCACATGATAACTTGATTCCTCTCGAGATTCCTGAAGAGGTAGTTGAACAAGAGACAGTAGAAGAAGATGAATCCTCTCCGAACATCTTCGGACATTTTTCGGATAGCATTTTTCAAGCTAAATTCGAAACAGTGCATCCTTACAATACTAGGAGCAAGACAACAAAAAAGCCTACTTCTGAAATCACGACGACTTTGCCTCCAAAACAGTCTAAATCGATTGAGACTAAACAGAATTCAGTAAACCCAAGTTTAGATTATGATTTGATTGAAGTCTAAAAAAGCTTAGGGCTAACATTTATGTTTACGAATTATTAAAATTCCTTTTTCTTCTGCAAAAAATGCTGCAGAATATTGCGGAGAACAACAAAAAGAGCAATCCGAACAGCAACAAAGGTGTTCAAAATAGCCCCAAAATTCCTCATAAGGCCTCTGCCAAAATTACATCCGAGCCTCATGATAAAAGAGACCTTCCTGTAAATAATGTAACAAATGTAGATAAACCAGTTTCAGAGGCTGCGAGTAAAAAACAACAAACTTCCACCGTTAATACTCGCAGAAATGTACCTCCATTTTTGTTGACTTTTAAATTTTTCAATAGGAATGTACATAACTGTATGGTAGATTCAGGTGCATCATCTAACATAATGCCTTGGTCTGTCTGTCAAAAGATTAATGCTGAAGTTCAACCATCCATCTTGATTGAACTAGTGTTAAAGTGATAGGCGAATTAAGGAATGTGCTTATAAGATTGTCGTCTAATCCTAAAGTTCATCAAGTGATTGATATCATTGTTGTAGATATCCCAGAAGTTTATGGGTTTTTTTTTAAGTAGAGATTGGTCAGAACAATTACATGGCTATTTTGCAATGGATTGGTCTCACTTGTGGCTACCCGAGAATGGAAAGCCCAACAGAATCAAGGTAAATTGTGAACGTTATCTAAAGTTCATGGTGACTGATTTAAATGATCCCAATGAACCATTCACTCCTTCTGCCAATTCACCTAAAATACAGAGGATGGATACTTTTTTCGACAATTTCATAGCTGACACTTCTACCATCACTGACTCAGAACAACAATCTGAAATTATGACTTGCACACAGTCAGCAGCCTTCTCCCAGTGGTCTCATGCATCCGACGAAAATCAAATATGGTCTCTTTACTTTGATGGGTCAAAATCTAAGGAAGGAGCTGGTGCAGGGCACGTGGTCATTGAGCAGGTAACAAGACTTTGATTGCTTGTCGATTAGAATTCGAATGTACAAACAACACGGCTGAATATGAGGCACTTCTGCAAGGCCTCAGAAAAGAATTAGATCTAAACATTCAAAATTTAACTGTCTTTCGTGATTTGGAAATCGTGGTTAGACAGGTAAAAAATTATATCCACTGTTTATCTCCGCACCTTAAAAGATATCATATTGAGGTATGGAATTTGATGATTAAGTTTTTCGCATTTAACATAAATTCTATTCCTAGATTGAATAATTTTGAAGCTGATTTGTTAGCTAACGTCGCTTCAAAACTTTTTCCTGCAGAAGGCTTATCTCCGAATGCATTCTCCGTCAAACTATTGTTAAGACCATCCGTCCCAGACAACATCATGAATTTGAGAGTCTTCGATGACGATCAACAGATCATAAGTTTTTTGCATATGGAAGAAACGTTCTAGGATGCAGTGATCGACGAAGGTACCCACGACGAAAATCTTCGCGACTTTATGGTAATACCAGATCCGAGATCCCCAGAAACTGCATCAGACATGGTAAACTCTATCTGATCCGAAATCGGATTCAGAAGACTGTCAGGGCATGAAAAATGCTCAAAAATGAAAGTGCTCAGAATCCGATGAAACCAACACCATTGCGTCCAGCTCGTCTTCCTGATTCCGGTGGTATAATTTTTATGTCAAACGGGGTCCGTATGAAGAAGATATCGCATTCTGTCCGCCGAGCCAAATAGGCAAAATTTTGGGATGCTGACTGTACCTGTCCGTACAGTCCGTACAGGACACGTGTCATTCCGTACAGGACACGTGGCACGGTCGTACAGGTGACACGTGGCATTCTCGGGAGATGACACATGGCGGCGTCCGTACAGGACACGTGGTAGCCTCAGACAGTGACACGTGTCAGGCAGTTTTGGCATTTTCAGCGTACGGTTGGACCAATCCCGAGGTGACACATGTCACCACTGGAAGGGTGACACGTGGCACGGGATGACGTCAGCATCGTACGGCAGATGACGCGGCAAGATTACGTGGCGGATGACGTGGCAGTACGGCGCGCTGACGTAGCAGGTGACGTGGCCGAATCAGAGACCGACACGTGGCATTCAACGATTGGTTGAAAAGGTGCCACGTGGCCCAATCACGGGCTGCCACGTGGCACCCTGGGTTTAGTCAATGACAGCTATACAAAAATATTTTGGTCCCAGGGGTTTCAAACCCGGGACCTCTCCGACTGTAACGCCTTCGTGTAAAGGCTCCGACCGCTGGACCACCGCATGAATCTTGGTATGTAGGTGGGCGGAGGGGTATTTGAGCTTATTTTTGTTTAAACAAAAAGGGGGGCTCGGGCCAGGGCTTAGCCCCGACCCGTAGCCTTTGGTTCTGCATTACATGTGACCCCGATTGTAACCATTGTAACGTGACCCGGTGCGGTTTAAAATTATGGTTTAATTTATGCGCGGGATTTTAAAACTTTAAGCCCGCGATACTACATATATGCCATATGACCGTAATGCATGGGAGTGTGCGGGCTAGGGGTCAGCGCCTAGCCCTTTGGGCTAGCGCTTGGCCCTATGGTTCTCATGTGACCGTTTTTAAGGGGCGCGCGTGCCAAGAAGGGGGATTAAGCCCTTTTTCAAACTACCATATAGTTACAAGTGGGTTTTTCAACCACTTTGTGTAATTTTAATGTAATTAATCCTTTTTTAAGGGTTATTGGGCTTTTTTAGAGCCTAATTTTTGGGAGGAAGTTGGAGATTGAAACCAACTTTCCCAACTATTTAACCAAGGCCATTTGAGAGCCTTGGGGGAGATTTTGAAGCCTTTGAAGAGATTTTGGACGGTTTTGGAGAGCAAAGCTGCTGAGGCAAAGCCAGGTCTAAGCCAGATTGAAGCAGAGGAGCTGTTGAGGTAGAGATGCTGTCGGACGATTTCTAAGAGTTCGGTATATCCGTTTCAGGTGCCGTAAATTGTGAAAGATTCTAGAGATCATGGCAAACAAGACCAGATCAGTCTAGGAGCCAATCGACAATTGTAAAGATGTACTAATAAGATTTTGAAAAGAAATCAAGAAGCCTCCCTCACAGAGAAAAGGCCCGGAGACGTAGGCAAAGTTGCCGAACTCCGTTATCAAACTTGTGCATTATGGTTTGCTGTTTTCATTGTTTTTTTCAGATCTGAAATTATGTTAATGGCTGTATAATTCATTCTCTTTTCCTCGTTATTTCGTTAAGTTTCCCAATGTTCAATTGATGCATGCGAATAAAACTCAACCATAGTCATTTCGAAAAATCCTGACGGATCACTATCCCAAAATCTGTGGTTAGATTAGAAAAATTTTATGATCTTCACGATAAGTTCAGGAAGTCAGTGAATTGTAAAACGAATAGTTCCTTGAGACATGGAAAAGTAAATTTGGGAACCAAAGACAATCCACAGTGCATTAATTTAGGGTTGGGGTGTTCTGAGAAAGAAAAGGTAGCATTTATCAAGTTGTTTAAGGAATTCAAAGATGTTTTTGCCTGGACGTACAACAACCTAAAAACCTTTGATCCTAATATTATACAACACATTATTCCCATGAAACCCCAAACCCAACCTTTTCAACAAAAGTTAAGGAAAATGCACCCAAAACTCGAACCAACGGTCAAGAAGGAATTAAACAAACTCCTGAATGCTAAGATAATTTTCCCAGTTAGACACACACAATGGGTCTCTAATCTTGTCCCTGTCAAAAAGAAGAGTGGTGAAATCCGACTATGTGTCGATTTCTGAAATCTTAACTGAGCGTCTGATAAAGACAACTACCCTGTCCCTCCCATGGAATAGATCCTTCAACAGGTATCTGGTTCTGAAAGATTATCCTTGTTGGATGGTTTTTTAGGGTACAACCAAGTCCTTATGTCTCCATCAGACCAGCTCAAAACTACTTTCCGTACTGCATGGGGCACCTACGCTTATAGAAAGCTGCCCTTTGGACTCATAAACGTCGGTGCCACTTTTCAGAGAGTGATGGACATTGCTTTCCACAGCTTAATCAATCAATCTGTAGTAGTTTACCTAGATGACGTCACTATCTTCTCGAAAAATAAAGAAGATCATCTAGCTCATTTAAGATCTGTTCTATAGCGATGTCATAAGTACGACATTTCTTTAAATCCTAAAAAATCTATCTTCATAGTAGAACAAGGTAAGCTCCTCAGATTCATTGTATCAAGTGAAGGGATGATTATCGACCCTGAAAGGACTCAAGTCATTTCGAAACTGCCCCCTCCCTTGTAAAAAAATTCCATGCAATCTTTCTTAGGTCAGATAAACTTTGTTAGGAGATTCGTCCCCAGCTTTTCAGAAATGGTGAGACCATTACAAAACTTAATAAAAAAGGATGTACAGTACCATTGGGGACCTCTAGAAATCCAGGCTTTTGATTCAATAAAAAAGGCCATAATATACGCTCCTCTAATGATCCCCGACTTTTCGCAAGACTTCACCCTCTACACGTTTGCCTCTGACCGATATTACGCTGTTGTCCTAAATCAAAAGAACGCTGAAAACAACGAGTTTCCAAATGCCTTTATGAGGTCAGCCTTCAAGGGGGTGCAACTTAATTACCCAACAGTAGATCAGCAAGCTTATGCTATTTTCAAAGAAGTAAAGCACTTATGATCTTATCTGTTGAAATCTAGGATGAAAGTCATTGTCCCTTACCCGACTGTCAGAAATTTATTAGTACAGAAAGAACTAGGTGAAAAAAGGGCAAACTGGTTCACATCCTTACAAGAATATGACATAGAAATCACCCCAGCACAAATTGTAAGAGGCCAAGGTTTATGCAAGTTGGTTGCCAATTCTGCTGTAGGACAACAAGAAGAAACTGATATGTAAAATCCAGGATAGCACTGTCAAAGTCAAATCTGTTGTGTGCAAAAACCCTGTTAGTTCCTGGTATGATGACATAAAATTTTGTCTTATACATGGATTAGCTCCTCGTCACCTTGATCCCACAAAAAGGAAAGCACTGAGATTAAAATTTTCTTCTTTTCCACTGATTAATGGTATTTTTTTTTGTCAAAATTTTGATGGAGTACTTATGCGCTGTCTTGAAAAGGATGAAGCAGAAAAAGTCTTATTGGAATTACATGTAGGGGAAGCAGGTGGGCATTTCGGTGGAGACACCACTTCTCATAAAGTATTAAGAGCAGGTTATTACTGGCATATCCTTTTTAAAGATGCTCATGCCTTATGTCACAAATGTGTGATTTGTCAAAAGGCTTCTGGACGGATACATAAACCATCTTTCCCTTTGCAACCAGTTTTGGTAGACTCCCCTTTTTAGCAGTGGGGTGTGGATATTATAGGCCCAATCAATCTGCCATCCTTGCAGCAACATAAATACATCATAACAACCACAGATTGTTTCACCAGGTGGTCCGACGCTGCCCCATTAAAAGTTGTAAATACCAGCCAGGTAATATCCTTCTTGAATTCAAATATTATTACTCGTTTCGGTATCCCTGAATGCCTGATATTTGACAATGCTTCTTATTTTTTATCTCTTGAAATGAGTGATTTCGATCTAGAAAAAGGAATTAAATTAAAGTACTCTGCCATCTATTACCCCCAAGGAAACGGTTTGGCAGAATCAACTAATAAAAATATGATCAAAATTATCAAGAGAATGGTCTCCGAAAACCATAAAAATTGGCATAACACATTGTTAAATGCAATTTGGGTTGATAGAGTAACTCCTAAAACTGTTGTGGGCAACTCACCTTTCTTTCTCGTTTACGGAAGGGAAGCGATTCTTCCACCACATGTCCTTCTTCCATCTCTGCAGTTATCGCAGAAAGTACAGGAAGAAGACTGGCCCCCCTTGGAGAGTCGAATTAATGCTTTGTTAAAGTTAGAAGAAGTGAGGGCTCAAGAAAAACAAAAATTGGATGAACATCAACTCATTGTTAAAAACTGGTTTGATTCCAATTCTGCCTCTGACAAAAATTTTGAGGTAGGTGACCTTGTCCTAAAATGGGACAAACCTCATGAGGGAAAAGGAGAGCATACTAAGTTTCAGAACTTGTGGTTGGGGCCATTTTTAATCGCCGAGAAACGAGGTCCTAGTTCCTTTCGCCTACAGAATTTACAGGGACAGCCAGACACCTTTCCGGTGAATGGCCAAGATCTAAAAAGGTACTTTGCCTGATGACGCTCCCATGCACCCTTTGTAAATATTTTCTTTTTGTTTGTTGTTTTTTTCTCTTTACTGGTTTGTTTTGATTTTTCCTTTCTACTTATCGTTCTTTCTTTTGAAACATATATGCCTGCACCATGGGCTAGTTCAGACAAAAATAATAAAAAAAATTCCCCTCGAAAATGACTGTTGAAAGCTGTTAAAACATCAATTGTGGTATTTCTCTGAAATTATAGCCCTGCTAAAAATGATTTGTTTTTTTAAAAGCGTCTTCTTGATTTCAATCCGAAACTGAAGGTATTCATGATCATCTATAAAAATTATTTTTACACTGTCCCTGTTCTTTAAGAGAACAACTCAAAGATGTCTCCCTGCTCTTGAAAGTCGGTTTTATTAATAAACTATTTCTAGATCTTGATGAAGGACAGCTAAGATTTTTTTGTTTTTTTTGAGGTCTGTGACATATTAAGATGTGTTAAAAAACTAGAATTTTCAGCGTCACCCCGCTCTATTAAATATCTTTAAAAACTAAATAAATCTTTAGAGAACTGTGGGAAGTGTTTGTAAACCAGCCATGACACTAAACAGGTCTGCTGGTAGCAGGTAAATGCATGCATGACGCCAAGATAACTTCGTCGGGGTACTGAACAGGCCCGCTGGCAGTGAAGCAATGTCAGTTAAAAGAAAATTCTCAGATATGGATTCTGTTTTGACGTTAAATTTCCTTCGTTCTGATCTGGAATTTCTTGGCAGGATACAGATATCAAAGTGGGTTAATTGACATCCCTGTCGAGGCTATGGACACTTGCTGGCAGCAGTGGCCCTGTCAACAGTATTGAATATTTTAACTTTAACATCGTGACTCTCTTCTGTTAAGATTGTCATCAGTTTTTGTCTCTTTAAAAATAACAGTTGTTTGAAATTGGAATGTGTTATAATTATTTGCGATGCTCAGACAACTTTTCGGTTGTTTTCGATTCGAAGTTTTTTCTGATTATTCTAATCTGAAATCGTTGTTTTGGCAGAGATAACTGCTTCTCCCAGCATGTCGCCATTGTTGGCAGCACGTATATAATTATCATTTTTATAAGGCTTCCTACACAGGGTCTATGAAATTTTACTACTCTTCATAAGAGTTTCTCTAAACGACAGTGGTAAATCATTGTATTTTACTTGTCTTCTATTCATACATTAGTTTTCATGACTGAAAGCATGAAAACTCGCAACTATCGTTATCATTCTGTTTCAAAAATGTCATTGGAAACATATCGTTTATGACAGAATTGTGATTTCTTGCTGTGGACATGTTGCTCTCATTGTTTATGATCATTTCGATTCTAAGAATACCTAAGAAACTTATGGTTGTTTGAATGAAAGACCCCCATCAATTGGTTTTTGATTTTTGTATTAATTTTGGTTTGATGATTGACCATATTTCTTTCATGGAAACTTTGGCTTTTAAATTATTGTAAATCACCTACCTTTGCAATTAATTTTGGATGTGCGCACAATGTGTTAAAGTACTCTGTCCTAGCATGTACCCAATGCCAAGGTGGCATATGTAGTACAGGATACCATCACTCTCGAGTATGGTCTCGAGCTTCATGATTTTTTCTCGCACGCATTATGATTAACACCTCTGTCCACCATTTGAATTGTCACAACATTGTTTTGATGAGGCTCAGGGCTATGACTCTATGGCCTTTTACCAAACCCTACCTGTGAGTTCTGTGTTAATTCCCTTCCATTCGGCATGGTTCCAGTGGTAAGGGTCGAACCAAATGGAATTCAGACTTTGCCTTCGTATGATAATGCTAGGGAGGCTCTGGAAAGGAACGGTTGGCGTTTGTTCATCAAAAAAATTTAGGGCTTTAACCTCCAGGTCGCCCAAGAGTTTGCCTTAACCTTTGAAGGCTATAGGGGAAAGATCGGTGATGTGTAGTTAGAAGTGACAGAAGAGTTCTTAAGCCAAGCCACGGGATTGCCAACAGTTAGTCAGAAATGGTTCAAGAATGCGAAACTGGAGGAGGTCCCCTGGACGTTATTGTTTACCTCACGAAAAAAAGCCAGTTGTGATTGAGGTATGCCGATTTCATTCTTGAAACCTAGATGGCATGATTTACTTGCTGTAGTGAAGCAATTCATCACTTGTGAGGGTCGATTCGGACTGGTTTTCCTATATCATCTACGCCTCCTTATGAGTTTTATTAGCTTTCCATTGAATATGCCTTACTACCTGCTCAGAAGTCTGTACAAAATGGGTAAACGGTTTAGGAAACATAGGTCTAATTCGAGTTTATTCCATCATGGTTTAATTAAAATTATCCTCATGCACCAGTTGCAATTACAAAACGATTGTTGGGATGCATTCGTTTCACGAAATGGTTTTGGCAACAATGAGTTGGGACAGGTAGATAAGCCGATCATTGTTGAAACCCTTGTGAACCCTACATCCTCTTCTCCATCACTCTAGGCCTGTGATCCTTCCCCTAAATAACCCTTGAGCTACCCTAATGTCACTCAATAGGATATTCAACTGGGTTCACATCCAAAGGATAGCACTAAAACTGTTAAAAAACCTACAGGAAAGAAGCTAAAAGGTAGTGTTGATATCAATTTCAAGAACAAGAAGGTTGGTCATTTAATTTCTCGATGTGCTCGAAATAAAATGAAACCCAATGAAGACACAATCAACATGATTGAAGTGAGTGAAGACTCACATTCAGAAATTGAAAAATTCTTGGTTGAAGAGGACCCTGTGTCATTCGGGCTATACCTTGATTGACCCTATGACTATGTTAGCAATCTGCCTCCTTGTCTAAAGGATAACCCCGAATATCCTGGCATCCAACTCTGTGATAAGCCTACCTTTCGCATGGAGGATTCTTTGACCCTTAATGTTGTCAATGCTAATGCACAGTCCTTATAGTCACAGTGTGATGAGTGTCGATCGTGGATCGACAAGTACTATACTGATGTTCCATTTGCTACAATCACGACTCGAGTCTTTAAGAGACCAAGTCGATAGGTTGACAAATGAAAACAACAGACTCAAGTCCATTATCCAAGGGAAGGAGAAATGATTGAAAACTACAGGTCGTGTCATTTTCAAGAATGTAGAGGCAGCAACAACTATCATAAACTCCAAAATTTCTTGATATGTTTTGATTCCATGATTTGAGGTATGATGTTCTTAAATTTTAGCATGATTTTGTCACTCTTAATTTAGGATATTTGATGTGATTGAATAAACTATTTTTCTTATTAAGATTAGTTTGTTTGTTTATTTTTAAATATGATTGCATTTGCTATTATAATTAGCTATAGAATCGTAAGATTCTGTAGCCAGTTAAGAAAATTCAAGTTGTTTGATTTAATAATTGAAAACATATCTGAAACCTTCTCATTTTCATTTGTTTTCAGGATGATTAAGGATCCCATGATTTCCAAGAAGATATGGGGCACTTTTGAGATCTCCCAGCCATATCAACTTTGTATTTTGAGTAAATAGATTAGACTGTTGGTAGTTTTTGATATTCAGTAAAATCAGGGTGGTTGCATCCCCCATATTTTTGAAACAAATTTGATCTTATCAACAGGAAACAATTATGTTTCCTGAAACCTATATAAACATATTATTTTGTAAACATTGGATCATCTCAGCCTGGGGCAAGACTATGGATGTTTCACTACAGACTTGAATGGAATATAATACACGTCACAGCTTTAGCTTTTCTGTATGATGTTTTTATTCAAGTCATGTTTATTTCAATTTATTAATAGATTATTATTGCTTTTGTCGTCGTGGTTTATTATCAGTTGGTATGATCAAAGATTATATATTGTCCATATTTTCATGTCCCAGATATAACGCATAGTAATCATTCATTCAATTTGAATTAAGAGATTTATCTCTAATTTCGATAAAACGTTTATACGCAAGTTCTCACAGGAAGAATTATCTTATTGTGGCTGCTTGTAAAATTATAAGATTATTGTTACTGCATCTATTATACGTTTTGTTATTATGATTCAAACTCCATCATTACTGCTTCACATTTATCAGGAGCAATTTCAGGATCTGTCGCAGGTTTACCTCATAAGATAAGGTGACCTGATGCTACACATTGAATAGATATTGGATGTGATAACAGGTCAGCCTGTTATTTGATTTCATTAGTATAATAAATATAGAAGCTTCTTGTAGTTGAAATACTTTTTACCATCTGTTATTTCATTTGTTTAATTAGACAGTTTGATATTCGATTTCTTAAGTATAAACATCTAAGAAAACAAATCAAAAAGATTAGATAGTAGTTTTACTGTTGTTTAAAAAATCAATTTACATTCGATTTTCACGGATTTAGATTAAAATTCATAGTTTGTATATATTATATATATATTATAAATAGAATTATTGTATATATAAATTGTACATATATATAGTTAATTGTACTTATAGATTTTAGTAATTGTTATGTATTAGGTTATTGTTTTTCCTTTGTTTATTTTTGCTTTCTTTAGGACTTAGATCGGCTAACGAAGCCACAAAACCTGTCAGGGTGAGTTAATACAAACGGCTTGGATTAATTAGACAACCCCGGACCGGACTCACTCTTTCAGTTGACGAGCGGTCATTTTTGCCCGTCAACAGGATTGTCTAGGGTCAATAGAGGAGTGTATAATCCCTACTTCTTAATGGAAGGTTTAGTGATGGAACATTCAATGCACGATTTTATATACCTATTGATGTTATATTGAATTTTTAGCCAATAGAAATAATATAAATTTTCACACTCATTTCAAGAAACACAAAGATTCCCGAGATAGCACAAAAGTGCATCTTGGAGGTGAAATTTTGGAACTCGTTTACCTATGCCCAATGTCTGATATGTAGAAAAAAATCAAGGTCACTGCCATATAATTAAGGCCACCTAGAGGTCTTGTGTCCACTGAAGTTAAGAAATATGGTTAGAGAAACAACTAAGGATTGACTGAGATAGTCTACAATATGGTTTTTGATTCCCTTCTTGTACTTAATGTTCAAGTGGATTTATTGTACGTATGTGGACCACTTATGATGATGGTAATTTTGTAAATTTGTCTCTATGTTTGCATGAATTGTATGAGATTATGATTAATGCAGATGATTGTTTCCTTTCCTAGAGTATAATGCTTCCACTATCAACATGGATACATAATGGAGTACATGTCCTTGTCATACGTGAGATACTTGTGAAAAACATTACAGTTTCTCACTATGACAAGACACTAGTTGTCCAAGTTGAGTGAGGATTTCATTGATAGCATAGTCAGAGGCATCTTTCTCAATCACAAATGGTTGTTGCAGGTATTGAAGAGTGATGACTAGTGCTAAGAAGAGGTGAAATTTTATATCCTCAAATTCTTTCTATTATGACCTAGAAAAGGAAATTTTTCATTTATCTATACCCTTGGTCACTTAGCTTAAGGTCCAAGAGATATGGGATAATCTCAACCTAAACCTATGGTAGAAGTTGGCAAGGCCCAAGAAGCTATATATATATATATGTTAGATTCATTGGGCATGTCCAATCATGAATTAATTGGATCTTGGTTGGGTCCACATGAACTCCATATTCATTCACAATGTATCCTATATATTGAATTGTTTTCATGTCAAATGAGCATTTCTCTAGATTGGCATATAACGTGTTTTTCCATAGGTTTCTTAGGATTTATTGAATGTGCTGAAAATGTTCTGCCTAATTTCTATTGAAGATGAGGATTTCATCCGAATATAAAACCACAAAAGAGTTTGTGAACAACTGTAGTATATCATCCATCATTCTCATGAATGTTTCTAGAGTATTAGTCAAAACAAAAGGCACGATGAACCACTAAAAAACGTTTTCCTTAGTATTGAAGGTGGTCATCCATGCATCGATTTGTTCAATAGGGACCTGGTGGTAACCTAAAATAAAATCGATATTAGGAAATAATTTGACACCCTTAATTTGATGAAGAAGATCATTAATTTGAAGGATTGGGTATCATTTCCTGAAAGTGATTTTGTTAAAGGATCTATAATCAATACAAATTCACCATGTCTTATCCTTGTTCTACACAAATACAATAGGGATCCCATAAGGTAAGGATATTGGTTGAATGTGTCCCTTTTGGATGAGCTCATTAATTTGGTGTTTTATTTCCTCATTCTCTAGAAGAGAGTGTTTATATATTTGTCCATTAGGTAAAGGATCACCAAGTATCAAGTTAATTTAATGTTTTACCTAGTAGTGTAGAGGCACCTCCATGGGTAAAGTGAAGATATCTCTATATTCCTCTACAATATTTTCCACCTAATTCTGTCATGTAGAGAGGCCTTGCGATGAGGTAGTGGCACTTGTAGTGACATTACATTCACTTTGTGACCAAACCATGAAGAGGAAAAAAATCAATGGTTTGAGAGATTACCTTTTGGAGATACTTTTCAGAGATCACAAAAACTGTAGTAGTTAGAACTACCTATGGTACCTTATAGAGCTAGCCTCCCAAAGAAACAATGACACTATGAGGCTTGGACTCATAAACAACATGACGATTTAAAAAATAGGGTTGTTCCAAAAGAGAATCACAAACTTCCAGTGGGGAAACATCACATAGTACCTCATCTTTGAAGGGATTGATGCCATAGGATAAGTGACATTACTGGTTTATGTGGATTTCTCATGTCCATCTCAATGAACCGATTGTATATGGTTAGGGTGTGGTATTATTAGTAGCTTCAATATCTTAATGACCTCAACCGAGATCGGGTTCTTCTAGATACCACTGTAAAAAATGAAATGTAATGGAGTCCTATTCACCCACATTTGTAAATCAAAGAGGAACTCTACCTCCTTAGGATCCTATAACTCTTTGGGTTGGAATTTTGTGGTCATGATGGTAGCATTGAGATCTGTGTCAATTATATGCTTTCCCCTATCCTTCTCCAAATCAGAGTCTAAGCCAGGGTCTAATTATTTTTCTTTCATCCCATCCAACAATGATTATTTTGAGAAACATTCATCATTGTTGTGTCAAGAGATTTCGTGTAAATCACACCAATTTCTAGTGTCCTTCTTTGACTTCCCGTTACGCTTATTTCCTTATGGCTTGGATTGTTTGTCTTGAGGTTGGATATAATTTCTCTATCCTTTGTTCTATGATTTAGGGAAACCCTTACCCAACTTCTATTGTGGAATATGTGTAGACCCAAACTCCCATTAATTCCCCTACTTAAAGTTTTGTTCAATTTTTATAGCATAATGATAAGGGCGTTGGCTAGTTGTTCTACAAAATGGCTTTTTTCTCTAGAATCTGATGATATAAATTTACATGAATCACTATTTTTTGTTGTTCAAAGTACAGAAAAAGAAATGGATTCTGCATGCTAAAGAGCTCCCGGGGCACACAGATTATACAAAAATAATCACTCAAATCTACGAATCCAATAATTTCTCGCCGTATTTTGGGAAAATATCCCCAGAAAAAATCAACATTTCGTAGAAACTTTATCCTACGACAATGATAAGTGGCTCCTAGTGAGGATATGCCCAATAAATCCATCTGTATTTGGATGTACTTGTGTAGGCCACTGAGGTTATTCAAAACCATGTTCCACTCAAAGTCTTTAATACCCATATTTGAGCACAAGGTATGAAATATATTGGTTCTATTCATCACTTTTTGGTCTCTCTCTCAATGTAGAGTTATCCATGTCTTCTACTGGTCATTATTGTTTTCAACGGGGTACAATTCCTCCTTGAGGGAATCAACAAAAGCCACTCAAGTGAGGTATTTCATAAATTTTGTACTCATATCCATCATGTCTCTCCTAGTAAATTTCCCACCAATATTTGGCATGGGGATGGGCCCTAAGGAGTACAATGGAGATATTTTCAATGTCTGATTTTTTTTTAATAGAGTAATAACCCTCTAACAGATTTAACCATTTCTCCAAAGCATTTGCATCTATCCTTCCTTCAAATCAAGGAATGTAAAAGTTAAATTGAACCTTGACATGTGTCACACCTTTGAAATGGTTTCTTATTTAAGGTGTCTTGGTTTCCATTGGTAGTTGTTGAAGGAACTAGGTGAAATTATCCATCATCTCATTCCTTTGTGGCACGAGGGATTTCTCGAGAAACAAATTGATAGGATCTCTTTATATGGAATATATATTTTCATACCCCTTGTGAAGCTTCTTGGATTGGAGAGAGTTGTATTCCCCGTGTGAAATTAGTTTGGGACTCGACTCTCTATACCCTGACCTCATTAGGGACATGCATCGAGAAATAAGAAAGAATGAATTGCTCTAATACCATTGATATAAATTGTATAGAGAATGAAATAAAAGGAATATAAATGGATACAAACACACATATAAATATTGTAGAGAGCACAATAATATAGTGAGAACCAAATTATATTAATAAATGAAATAGAAAAAAAGTTTGAAATGAAAGGACATAAAAGCTAGCTAGAATGGTGGTATATTATCTCTAAAGAGAGAGGTGTTAGATACTCTCATTTGTAAGAAAACCCATTATAGGAAGCCAAAATGAACTTTTAACATAAAGTATTAAACCCTAAGAGGAAAAATCCCTACATATCCAAAACCCTAACCCTATGAGATGAAGTGGTAAAATAAATGTGGACCCCAAGGAGTCTAATGATATGTTAACTTCTTGGGGCCAAAAATTATGGATACAAACTCGATTTGGGGCACATAATAGCCCGAAAGTTAGAAATCCCTCGATGAGAATAAAACATTTATTCTAGGATTAGGTACAAAATAGAAACCCTAATATATCATAGGGTGAAAAATGATTTTTAGGGTATAAAAAATGTGCCAAAAGTTCAAGACCTAAAAAACTATAGAAAAATTGTCAAGATGGGGAAATTTTCTACGTCAATGGAAGAGATAGTTGGGAACCAATATCCACATGGATAATGGAAAATATTTAGGGCATATGATAGAGGGAAATATTATTATTTTTTAATCATCTTCACCAAATTGATATTCTACTCGATAGTCTTTATTTATATTCCAATTTATAATTTACAAAGTATTTTCTTTTTTCATATTTTAAAACATGTTTTATATGTAACACATATAAAATTGATTGGAATATGTAAGGATAAAATATGACCAACCATTGTAGGAATATATCCCCTCTGAGGTTTCAAGAATAATTGGAAGTTGTATTGGTTTGTGGAGGGGTGTAAACATTTTAGAGAATTTGGAAGAAAAAAAAAATGAAGAATTGGGGGTCTCGATTCTTCATCAAACAATGAGAAAACATGTTGGTAACATTGTCAAGCTATTTGTTGAGAAAAAAATAGTTATTGTAAAAGTTGAAATATTACATGGATTTGGTAAAATAGACAAAATTAAGAGATGAAACAAAGTAATTTGGTTTTCAAAATGCCAAACATGCAAAGACACATGAGAATGTATTGAAAAAAATATCATAAGGATTATCTTCTTTTTGATAAATATATTTGTTTCACTAGGAGATTCATGAAGCCAAATGGTGACACCATTGCCAAATATATTGCATGTTTCAAGAAAACCTTTTGAAAGGGATATTAAATTCATGGTTCATAAAGATGAAAACAATGAATCTACTTGTTGGGATCTTATGATCTAAAAATGAAGAAGACTTGTATTCTTGAAAATATTTGCAAGTTAAATTTATGTGTTAAAAGCAAATGGATCAATTTTGCAACACATCTTTAATAGGATTTACTCATTCAAGATGCATATAAACAACAGCATAATCAATGAACAGAAAACACATAACACAACAAATGATAAAGGAGTTCACCCCTCTCTTGGGCTACATCTCCTGGTCCAGCTTCCAATGGATCATTTGTATTATTTTCTCAAAGTGATAAAAAATGTGATTTATAATGTTCAAAATGCCAAATAGACTGCTCCAATGGCTTCAGAATGTCCAAAAACCCCTAGCTGGGCTTTTTTGGCACCTCGTTTGGCCAAAAAATGAAGAAGATACGCTTCCTTGAAGTCTCCCCTTCAAGCTTGTTGTCTATGCATCTACAAAACACACCTCCTTTGGCTCAACCTAGCCCAGACGCAATTTAAAGCTTAAAAAATTGGCACCAAGCACAACTGCACAAACGGTCCAAACTGTCGAACCGTTACACGTTGGCTCTAACTACAAAGGCCTGTGGGAACATGGCAGTCATATGACCGCGCGCCAACACAACAGGGCTTAATGTTTAAACAACTGTCGGAACCATATGTCAAACCCGCGCGCACATGTATAGTGGTCACATGGTATGTCAAACCGCACACATATAACAAATGGTTATAATATGGTTATGGTGGTAACCACCGTAGCTCTGGTCACATATGATACAACACATGACCACGGGCCGGGGCTTAGCCCCGGCCCAGTTCATGCCCAAACATATATTACAACAATGTTAAATACAATGATTTGCATATACATAACAAGGAACATGCGTGGGTGCGCCGGTTGGGCAGCCTTTCCCAAAGCTTTACCCTGCCCCGGAGGTCACAGGGTTGACTCCTGCTGAGTGAAAAGGTTTTAAACAACAAACAAGTGACACGTGGAGGCCTTTGATTGGGCCACGTGTCACCTTCTCATTCGTTGCCAGCAAAACATGTCATATGCCAACTGCCGAATAACTGCCTGCCATGTCAGCGTACGGCCTACCACATCATCTGTACGATCTACCACATCATCTGTACGATCTGCCACATCATCGTCTGTACGGACTATACGAACTGTACAGTCAGTAACCCTTTTTTTTGCTTGTTTTCCATTTTGAAAAGAACGCGATATCTCTCGCTCCCAATGTCCGTTTGAACCCAAATGAGTTGCGTTGGGTTCGCAACGATGAGGCCTATGCTCTCATTCGATTTGAAGTGATTCCGAGCACTTTGAATTTTTGAGCAAAATTTGATCCCCTGATCACACCTCCCCATTGGAAAGCTTTTGGACCTCCAAAAGACTATTTTCAGTCTATGTGAAGATGAGGGTATAGTTCCCTCACCCTTCCAACCTCAATTCACTTGGCTTGACTCTTTTCCAACTGCTCTTACACCATTTGATGTATCGACTGAATTTGTTCAATGAACTTTTCTGCCCTATCAATGTCATATTGACCATCGATAGTTATGTCCTTCCCAAAGATAAAATCTAATGGAGATTTGGGCAAATAGCCAAAACATGCTTCAAATGGCGATGTTTGAGTCGAAGAGTGCTTAGCTCGATTGTAAGCATGCTGAATGTAGTGTAAATGCTCATCCCAAAGTTTAGGATGCTTGCTGCAATAAGCACAAAGAAGATGCACCACTATTCGATTTACTACTTCTGTCTGACCATCTGTTTGTAGATGAAAAGATGTGCTCTTTTTAAGTTTGGTGTCCATGAGTGCCCATAAACTCGTCCAAAAACTTCCAACAAATCGAGAATCCCGATCAGAAATAATGGATTTAGGCAATCCAAAATGCACCCAAACATTTTGAAAGAAAATT
>ML805155.1:26304-39721 GCA_009831015.1 Picea engelmannii | reverse complement strand
TAATTGCAACAATAAAATCATTCCAAGAGGTTAAAATTTTACCATGTTTCTTCATGTCTTCCTGAGTCTTGGATTCCCACCAAATGAGTGTTGCACTATCCAATCTTAAAGAAGCAAGTTGAATCTTAGTTTCATCATCTTGATTTTTTTGTATCCTACAATATACCTCAATCTAACGAATCCAATTATCTAATTTCTTAGCATTAACTTCTCCATTGTATATTGGCAATTTGAATTTAATATCAAGATTTAATGAAGGAATTTGCGAAGGAGTTTTACCATGTCCCTTTGGACAATTCAGAAGAGGTCTTGAATTGGTAGAAGAAGAAGAAGAAGATGATGATGGAGGAGAGGGTGGTGGAGAGGCACCATTCCCTCCATTTCCATTTGGAGTTTTATCACCACTGTCTCGCTTATGCTTTGAAGGGTTGGAGCCTTCACCTTGCAACCTTGTATTCCTTTCTATCAAGATCTTCATCATCTCTCTCATTTCCATGACAACTTTTCTGAGATCTTCATCTTCTGTAGGAACATGTTCATGACTCTCTTCATGAGCCATACTTGGTGAATGCCTCCTTGAAACTTGCAGTGATGGTATATGCTTCCTCCTTGAAGGATGGGAACTTGGCTCTACAAGTTGACCTTCTCCTCTTGTGAGTTTCAACCTTGTGAGCATCAGAAAACAAAACACTTGCAAATAATCAAGTCTTCAAAAACCTATGCTCTGATACCAACTTGATCTAAAAATGAAGAAGACTTGTATTCTTGAAAATATTTGCAAGTTAAATTTATGTGTTAAAAGCAAATGGATCAATTTTGCAACAGATCTTTAATAGGATTTACTCATTCAAGATGCATATAAACAACAGCATAATCAATGAATAGAAAACACATAACACAACAAATGATAAAGGAGTTCACCCCTCTCTTAGGCTACATCTCCTGGTCCAGCTTCCAATGGATCATTTGTATTATTTGCTCAAAGTGCTCAAAAATGTTCTTTATAATGTTCAAAATGCCAAATAGACTGCTCCAATGGCTTCAGAATGTCCAAAAACCCCTAGCTGTGCTTTTTTGGCACCTCGTTTGGCCAAAAAATGAATACGATAGGCTTCCTTAAAGTCTCCCCTTCAAGCTTGTTGTCTCTGCATCTACAAAACGCACCTCCTCTGGCTCAACCTAGCCCACACGCAATTTAAAGCATAAAAACTTGGCACTGGGCACAATCGCACAACCGGTCCAAACTGTCGAACCATTACGCGCTGGCTCTAACTACCAAGGCTCGTGTGCATATGGTAGTCATATGATCGCGCACCAACACAACAGGGCTTAATGTTTAAACAACCGTCAGAACTGTATGTGAAACCCGCGCGCACATGTATAGTGGTCACATGGTATGTCAAACTGCACACATATAACAAACGGCTATAATATGGTTACGGTGGTAACCACCGTAGCTCTGGTCGCATACGATACAACACATGACCACGGGTCGGGGATTAGCCCCAGCCCGGTCCACGCCCAAACATATATTACAACAATTTTAAATACAATGATTTGCATATACATAACAAGGAACATGCGTGGGCGCGCTGGTTGGGTAGCCTTTCCCAAAGCTTTATCCTGCCCCGAAGGTCACGGGGTCGACTCCTGCTGAGTGCAAAGGTTTTAACCAACAAACAAGTGACACGTGGCGACCTTTGATTGGGCCACGTGTCACCTTCTCATTCGCTGCCAACAAAACATGTCATATGCCAACTACCCAATAACTATCTACCACATCAGCGTACGGCCTACCATGTCATCCATACGGTCTTCCACGTCATCGTCCGTACGGACTGTACGGACTATACAGTCAGCAACCCTTTTTTTTGCATGTTTGCTATTTTGAACAGAACACAATATCTCTTGCTCCCAACGTTCGTTTGAACCCAAATGAGTTGCGTTGGGTTCGCAACGATGAGGCCTATGCTCTCATTCGATTTGAAGTGATTCTGAGCACTTTGAATTTTTGAGCAAAATTTGATCCCCTGATCGTCTTATTTGCAAGCAACCCTTGTAGAGAGACTTTTCGATGGTGTTAGACAAAAGGTGGTCAAATTTAGGGAAACTTATTATGGTGATACTACCAAATTAGAATTATTTGTTTTTCTACAATTGTTATCTCATGTTATGGAGATGACACAAGTTGAATTATTCAAGGAATTTCAAGAAAGAAACCCTGAGTTCAACATGGTCATTAATAGGTTTGATATATTTAAATCATGGTATATTAGGCCCAACACTACTTGCAACACTTTTATTGTTGGTACCATGTTGAATTATAGATTTATTATAACACATTCATAGATATTTTCAAAAGGCACTAGTAAGGTGACACTTCTCCCATATTTCATGATTTCATTTTGATGATGCTATGAAGGAGTCCTATTTATATGTGTAGGTGGAACATGATTCCATATATGTGATTATTTGGTACTCTTCCTTAGGAATTTTCTTATGGATCCTACATAGATTGGATTATCAGATAACACATTTACATTTAAGATATGTGAATATGAATTCATCCTCTTCTTTGGCAGTGTCGACTAAAATGATTGAATTAAGGATGTGATACCTCTTTTAGAGTTGATGGGAACTTTCAAAATAATATTTATAAATATATTATACACTCTCATAAGTGCATGTGGAGAGCTTCCCAATTCAAACAATTTGATGAGGTATTCAAGTTTTGCACAATATTATCAGTGGTAGACTTCACAAAGAATTAGGAATTTTCTCTATAGAGAGATACAAAGCAACTATTATCATTCTAACCATGTATTATTTTTTTCAAATGTTTCAAATGTGTTTTTTCTTTTCATTTTTTTATATGGTTGACTATTATTGATGGTTGGATCGTATGTTCATAGTTCTATATTTATCCATGTACATATGTGTACATGTGAATAATTATCATAGGGTAGGTACTCAAGAACCTTGTTATGTGGTTAAAAAGTACCATTGTTATTTCAGTGACCTTGATCATGACATGTTGTTTGTTCAACATTGCTTTGGTTGAATATATGAATATTTCAGAAAGAATAGTATCACATTCACAAAACATAGGATTTGTTCCAATGGGTGTGTGGGGCAATTCAAATTGACATGATATTTTTAGTGGTTGAGTCAACATCATTGTGAAATACGAATTCAACATACTTGGAGGTTTCTTGAAATGGGGCATGTAAAAAGTGAACATTATGTTAGATAAAAGACATGTTGCCTAGCTCATAAAGGGTGAAAATCATGAAGCCCATTTAGAGGTCGATGGTGAGATTAAGAAATGTGTAGATGTGGATGGACATGAAGAAAATAATTCTAAACTCTTAGTATTGGCCAAGGATGATGAAGAGGTAATATGTGAATACCAAGAAACAATTTAGGAGGCTAAAGATGTTACATATGTATAATTAGGGGACAAAAGTGAAAAATATAATAGTAAGGAAAATATAGAGGTCATTGACACTTATGGTAAGAAAGAAAGTGAAGATCCCATTGAGGTTGATGGTAAAAAATAAAGTGTTCATGGGGAAAAAGTTGAGGAATTTGCAGTTGTTATGTAAACAAAACTAAAGAAAATGTTGAAGGCATAGATTAAATGTAGAGATTAGTTTAGTTTATAGACATGAGAATATTTCAATTTATTGCATGTAACATTGTACAATCTCCATGGTTTTGGAGACATTAGATTTCAAAATTTTCTTTAAGGTTTTTTGATACTTGAGGATTATACAATAGAAATTCGAGGAGGATTTTCAAAGATTTATTTGAACATGTTGAACTTAAATATTATCTATTCAGTTATATGTAAGTATTGTTATCACTTAAAAATCACTCACAAAACTCTACAAATGATTACCAGAGGAATCATCAATTCAATACATCAAGATGTATGTTCATGGAATTAACACACCACCTTCACCAAAGAAAAAAACTATACAAGTGGTTTTTTGTGTCATCCTCACAAAGCAACAACACCATAATTAGCACGATCCATGCACATCTGTGCGACTGTTCACTTGAAATTCATGCACACTTACAGGAGTGTCATTTCACCAACTTTTTGATGCATTGATGAATAAAACTCCCATAAAAAATTACTTCCAACTGAAGGACCATAGGGTCTCTAGCCCATAAGCATGAAGAGTATGTACAACATGTGAATGCATGTCTTCTCAATCATGGGATACCACACCCAAGTGGCCTCCCCATTCACATTGGAACTAGTTCTTATCAAACATGTTTGAGGCCTACAAATAGAAGCCACAAACATGCAAAAATGAAGAGAAGTCTAAGTAATGTTATGTTTTTTGTATGAATATTGAGAATCCTCTTTTCTCACTAACTCATCCATAACTTCATAACCATTGTTTCTTGAGGTATTGAATCTCTTATCCATTTGAGAGTTTTTGTACAAATATTTGTACCATTTCATTATTGATAGAGAAAGGCTCTTGAAGGGAGAAAAAGAACCCATCCCAAAGAGGAAGGATGGAGCTCACTTACTCACCAAATTCCCTACAATGTTATATTCATAGTATTTCCATTGGTATAACACACTCTACTTTGTTTTACTCTTGCTCTTCCATTTCATGTTATTATTTCTTTATTTTGATTCTATTATTTATTGTTATGTTTCACTAACTCTGTAACCAATATTTTGTGGTGATATTCAATCCTAAGCTACCACTAAACTTGCTTTTCTTTCACACCCAAGTGGAAAAGAGGAAAAAACATATTGGCATCTCCACTAGGTTTCTTACTCTAAAGTTCTCCCCTTGTAGGCTTCAAAATCCATTTCTTTCACTTATGTCTTTTTTCAAATTAAAAAACCGGCCTCCCTGAATATTCATCTTGAGTTTTTAGGTTCCCCTTTCTTCAAAAACTGCCTGGATTTTTTCTCAATTCGTTGTATAGGCATCAACATGACTATTGAATGAATATTCGCATCGTGGAGCACCATTCATGCCTATGTATACTTTATGAATTTGTGTGATGTGCGCCAATCCATGCACCTATCGTCTGTATGACTTGCGTGGATCAACTTTTTTCATAGTTAAAAGGAGGTCCTCATCCTCCCATGTGCATAGGGGTTTACTAGTTATTTTATGAACTTTTTAAAATTTGACAAGTCCTACTTTGAATCCTTTCTTTCATGGTATATTAGATAAATTTAAATCACTAAGTAAGATAAAAAGAACCATAAAATCCTTTTTATTTTGTCAGGTGGATGGCTAGTCAGAGCATTTGGATTCTTAGCTAGATTCATTTTATTTCATTTCACTTTGTGGGACTAGGAACCCTCTTAGCCATATATGATTATGATCTTCCCCTCGTATTCTCTTGGGTGATCTTGGGGAATAAAAAAGGAGTGTCCAAGCGTGTTCCATCTCCCTTGCAAAAAACAACATAGGAAGTTGTTAAAATGATAAGTAAAGCACCCCAAATGTGCAAATCTTATCTTTAATTTTTTTCGTGTTTTTAACTAGTTGAGGACAAAGTTGTTATGCACCTCATAGTTCATTGATAAAACCAAACACTAGGAAGACAAATATCTTTGTAAGGACTCATACATGTCCATATCATCATTCAAATTAGTATAGTTTACTTTCTTCAAGGAAAACACTTAGGAAGTTTAAAGGATTTGAAAGGACCCCATTTGTCCACATCTCTTGCAAACTAGTCCTAACGTTTACAATTATGTAAGGATTGTGTAAATTTAGTGGTTGAATTAAACAAAATAAAAGGACCCCACAACATCCACATGTTGAAAATAAAACATTTTTTTATGTTCAAATTCGCATTTTGCACACAAAGGCATGCCCACAGATCCAAATGCATCTAAAAGATCATTTTAGTCTTAGTATGCTCTTATCCATGTGCTCACAATAAATCAAGGAGAATAAGAAAATAATTATGTGTTCTACGAAGATCCTTTCCACACCCTTAAGAAAATTATATTGGTCAATGAATCCAATCTCAAATAATTTTTAAAAACTCAACACTAAGTACCCACTAAAATCCTCCATGGGAGGTCACAAAACAATACTTTAGTCTAAGTTAAGATTTTGGGAGTAGGTATCCAAATAACCCTTTGTTATCTCTTTTAATTCAAAACTTAATGGTTGACTATTTAGGGAACTTAAAAATAATCCAATTTAAGTGTTCCTACACCATAAGGCAGGGAGATACCCATGAAGGGGTGAGTGTCAGGGTCTAGTTTTTTCGTGCATTCATTCTTGAGACACCCAACTCATATGAGATTACTCATCCTATGACCACATTTTAAGGCCAAGAGTCCCCTTCTACACTTGAATGAGGTAACCTAGTGGCCAAAACCTGGGATTTTCTACAGAGGTGGTGGTTGTGGGTTACAACTACACCTTGGTCGGATTTTGTGTGGCTATTGGGAAATATAGACATCTCTTTCAGGATATTCCCCCTTTACCCCTCATTATAATTGACCTTTCATACCTTCACTAGTTCTCTTTTGATGGATTGAGACCCCATTGTCAAGATCTCTTGGAAGGCCTAATGTTGTTTGAGTGGAAGGACAATAGGTCTATAAGACATGTGCAGTTTTGTTGTATTATTTCCCACATGGATAATATCCCCACCTACCCAACCCACATTTTTTACTTTATAGTCTGTTTATATGTGTTATGCTTATTTCATTAAATAACCATATGCAATTTTTATTTATGTTGTTAAAGTATTTTGTATTCAATATTGTTTCAAAAATCACCTGTTATCTATCCTTTCCCCTTACCAAAGTCACACACTTTATTGCTAGTCTGGAATCATAGGGGACCGAAAAAATCCCTGACATTCTAGACACTTTCTAGGCCTCCCACTAGTGTTGGGAGGTCTTCCTCATCACCGATTCAACCTCCCTACTTTCCTTTGCATGCAACGATCATTGGTTTGGTCTTGCTCAGTTCTACCTTGATTGACACAACTATCCCAAGCAACATGTCCAATGACCCTTCCTCCTTGGGAACTGGCCCTTGAAAAACACATATGATGGAAGGAAAAACATGAAACCTACCATATCTGACTTCATTTAATCTTCTAGATTTTAAAAAACTTATCAATGATCCAACTTTACATGATACGTCTTGGCAAAATATGCCCACCAAATTACCATTAGAAATTCCAAATTTTGACGAAAAACCGAGTGAGTATCCAGCCAATCACATAATGAAATTTCACCTTTGGTGCTCATCCAATAGCATCATTCGTGACTCCATTCACTTATGATTATTTCAAAGAACCTTAGCTAGTCAATTTGTAAAATTGCATGTAGACAAAAACGTAGGGTCTCATGTGACATTCACATCTCTAAGAAAGGATCTTTTATCCCTTTTCCAATTACTAGTACATGATGACATAGGCCTGAAAATCCTTTAATAATTCCACCAAACTATTTCCACTCATATCACGGATCACATTCATGAATGGCATTGTAGACAAAGTTTGTGTAAAATTGAGGTCACCCTAGAAAAACAACTTGATTGGTTTCTCAAGTCATTAGTACCAACCATAACAAAAGATGTGGAAACTAGCATGCCACAATTTGTAGATGAGGCCATCACGAAGGCCCAAAACTTTAATTTAATATAATCTTAGTTAGGATACCTCTACACATTTCTCCCTAAGATGGAGAATGTCTCACATAGCTGCATTCATTAACACTCCCTCTCAACTAGGGAGGGATTTTCCATCAAGCCAAGTTTCTCATGGAAATACTCAAACTTTGTCTTGGAAAGTGGTTTAGTGAAGATATTTGCAATTTGTTCATGATTAGAAAGATATTGTACATGAACTGTCTTCCTCTGCACCATGTCTCTGATATAGTGATACTTGATTTCAATATGTTTTGATTTGTCATGAAACACTGGATTCTCGGAGAGCTTTACACAGCTATGGTTGTCACAATGAATAGTTGTCGGATCCATCTCATGATCGAAAAAATATGTAAAAAGTTTGCAAATCCATATAGATTCACGAACTTCCACGCTCAATGCAATGTATTCTGCCTTGCTTTACTCAAATCCACCGAGCTTTGTTTTCTGTTGCACCAGGAAACCATGGTTGATCCTAGGGTGAAGCAACTACCTGAGGTGTTCTTTCTGTCTACTGCACTTCCTTCCCAATCTGCATCAGCATATCCTTCCATACTTAGGTCCACATTGGTTGCATATCTTAGGCCATAACCAATTGTGCCTTGTAAGTATCTCAATATGTGTTTTGCATCTATCCAGTGTGTCTGTTTTGGTTGGCTCATAAACTGGCTAAGCACATTTACTACATAGAAAATGTATGGTCTGGTGTTAACCAGATACATCAAATATCCAATAAGTTGTCGATATAAATGTGGATCTATGTCTCCTGAATCAATGTCATTCATCTTCTTTAAGTCCATCACCATTGGAGTAGGCATGGATTTACAATCTGTCATTTTGAATCTTTTCAGTATCTCCAAAGTATATTTTCCTTGACGTAGGAAAATCTCATTTGATCTTTGCCATACTTCGAGTCCCAAGAAATAATGCATTTGTCCCAAATCCTTCATTTCAATTTTGGCAGTTAATGCTTGCTTGCATTCAACAATGAGTTTCTCTTAACCGGTAATGAAAATATCATCCACATATAGAACTAGAATCAAACACTCATTTCCATCAATGTAATAACCTAGGTTTGGGTCGGCTGTGCTTTTGTTGAAACACAAACTCATCAGGAAACCATCCATTGTCTCGTACCAAGCATGTGGTGCTTGTTTTAGACCGTATATGGTTTTCTTCAATCTGCATACATGAGATTTTTCGTTGTGTATAACAAAACCTTTTGGCTATTCAATATAGACTTCTTCCTCAATCTCACCATTGAGAAAAGAAGTCTTTACATCCATATGATGTAGCTTCCAACCCATGGAAACAACTAGTGTAATGATAGATTGAATGGATGTATATCTGGATACTGGTGCAAATGTCTCATCATAGTCGACTCCCTCTATTTGTGAGAACCCTTGGGCCACAAATCTTGCTTTATATTTTTCAATGCTTCCATCAGGAGCATGTTTGATTTTGCAAATTCATTTGAAAGTCACTACAAACTTTCCCTCTGGTCTTGGGACAACATCCCATACATCATTATTTAGTATAGATTGGTATTCTTCAATCATGGAATCTTTCCATACTTTCTCACCTGAGGCTTCTCCATGACAAGTTGGCTATGAATCAATAATGTGAGTCAAGGCTGAAATGTAGCTTGAGAATCTCTTAGGCCTGTTTCTTTCTCTGGTTGCTCCTTGTGGGGATTTATGCCCTTCTGCTTCTTCTAAAGTTTGTCGAGCCCAAGAAAATATTTTATGTCCAACTGTGATGTCTCTGGGTATATTAATTGGGGCAACCGAATATGCTGGAGTAAGTGGGTCAAATGGTGTTGTTGGCTCATCTGGAACAATATCTATCTCCCTTTGAACTACTGAATGAGGAGGAGTTATTGTTTCACCATCTATTTCCATCTGAGCTTCTCAAGATTTCTGGAAGGCTACTTCTTCTTCAAAATTAACATCTCTTCTTACTTCAATTTGTCTCTAACCTGGGATGTAGATTTGATATGCTTTTGAGGATTCACTGTGTCCTACAAATGTACCCTTTCTTCCCGAAGGTTCTAGTTTCAATCTCTTTTCTTTGGGTACATGAAGGTACACTGGACATCCAAATATTCTGAAGTGTCTGATCTCAGGCTTCACTTTGGTGAATTCTTTTTCCGGAGTAATGTTATTCAGGATCTAATGAGGACTATGGTTTTGATCATATACTATTTTCATACATGCTTCTGCCCATAGAGTCATGGGTAGACTCTGATCATGTATCATTGCCTTAGTTGCCTCAATGATAGTTTTGTTCTTCCTTTCAGCAACCCCATTTTGTTGAGGATCGTACGGAACTGTGAGCTCCCTCTTGATCCATGATTCAATACAAAAACTGATGAATTCTTTTGAGGTGTATTCTCCTCCATTGTCTAATCTCAATACTTTGATTTTTCTTCCGGTCAAGTTTTCAACCTGAGCTTTGAATTCTTGGAACTTGGAAAGGACTCCATCCTTGTTCTTCAGGAAGTAAATCCAAGTTTTCTTGGAGTGATCATATATGAAGAGTACATAGTATAAGTACCCATTTAAGGATGCAACAGTCATTGGCCCACATACATCTGAATGTATCAAGTCCAAGATTTCCTTGGATATGTTGTCACTGCTAGGAAAGGATCCTTTAACATTTTTTCCAAGGGCATAACCTTTACAAACACCTTCATGATGGATATTGATCTCTAGTAGACATGTTACCATTTTCCTTAGAGCTAGAAGAGCTCTATAATGAATGTGAGAAAGTCTTCTATGCCATAACTCACTCAAGCTGATAGTGTCATGTGATAAGGCTTGAATTGGTTTGATGGTCAATTTGTACAAGCTGTTTTCTCTGACACCAATCACTTTGGAAGAGATGATATGAGAGTCTTTGTGCCATGCAAGAACTCTTCCTTCTGATAAGGTAATTTTGTAACCTTTGTCTTCAAGGGCCGAAATAGAGACAAGATTTCTCTTCATTCCGAGTACATATAAAACTTCTTCTAGTTTAAGCTGCATTTTTTAATCTAGTTTGAAGGTAGAAGTTCCAAGCCCTCTCACATTATATCTAGCATCATCTCCAAGGACAACATGTAGATGTGTCTCTTTCTCAACCAAGTGTGATAGATGATTTCTAATACCGATCATGTGCCTGGAGGCACCACTGTCAATTAGCCAGGTATTGTCATTGATAGGAACCATACTTGAGAGTGCTGAGATGTTGATGTATTAATTTCTTTGGAGTTTTGTACTGAGCTTGCTTCCCATCATGAATTTTCTCATATTCACAAACCCTTGTCAACTAGGCTAGAAAACCTAACGGCTAGGATAGTCTAGCACTTTTAGGTTTTGTTGGGCTTATGACTACCAACAATAAGCCTTTAAATAAATATGATAGCCTTGGTAAGTTGAGGAGATTCTTCAAGAAATTCTCAGAAATACAATTCAGAATTTTTTGCAGAAATTTGATGAAACCCTAGAAACCCTTAGGGTCAAATTTTGAAAATGCCCTGAATTTGAATCTGAGACTTGATGGAGGTATGCTGAAGGAGTCCATACCCTTCTATGTATTTTTCAGTGCAAGAGTCCAAGTTTTGAGTGGTGAAAGCTCTCAGAAAAGGAGGTCGTACGGATTTTCTGGAAACCCTAGGAGGGTCGTACGGTTTCTGCAAATGACAGAGAGAAGGAGCTGGAAAATGCTTGTGCAATGGGATATTCAGGACCTATGCTCTGATCCCATGTTGAATTTTCAATAATCTAGGTTAATCATGTAGTTCATTTCAATTTCATCATGTCTTAACCATAAACAAGAATGTTGCAGCAACCAAGATCACAAAAAGAAACACCATGCACAAGAACACAAGAAGTATCATGGGAAACCATTCTCAACAAGGGAAGAAAAACCAACCAAATCCTTTGCTATATTCTTCAAGAGAAAGGCCTTTCACCACCAAGAATGACTTAGCACACAAGAGGGTGCTTAAGCCCTAGAAGACTAGCACCCAAGAGAGGTGCACACCTTTTCCCAAGTAGAAGTGTTTTATGAAATTTCCAAACTCACAAGAAAGATATGACTCCATAATGGAGAATCATCCCTTACTTATATTAGACTTGTCCAATCAACAAAGGCGTCTATTGGCTCAACAAGGCCGACCTCTCTAAGTCACTATATAATGTATTATTATTATTATTTATTATAATTATAATTAATATTAATTATCTTTTACATTTATTATTAAACATATTAAGGTGGGGCCGACCTGTACCCTTTACATAACAATTAGGGTTACAGGTAGGTCTGACTCTTGAACAGTATATAGCAAAGGATATGATACACCCACTAGTGCTCATCCACTAGGGGCACATCCATAGAGATGTCATAGCTCTGATTCACTGCATTAGATAGAAGAACCAGGTCTTCACACGTTCACCTATGCTCATCCACAGGATGTCCACTCTACATATCTACTTTCCCACTACCACCGAAAGGAGAATCATATTGAGTCTTCTCGTTAACTCTGTTGCTCAGAGGAGGCTATCACATCATCTTTATTTATGTTCGCATGATGATGTGCCCAACACTTTTTGGATTTCACACATTCACCTTGTGCTCAGACATAGGCATGTCCTAACTCAACGGATCGCTTTTCCACTGGATAATCATCTAGAGTTCTTCTCACTCTCTTAATGGGGATGGTCATATCTACGTTCCTAACTCTGTCTCAGGTAGGAACCACATACCCTTCTTAGGGTATTTCTCTCAGTTTTGTAAGCTGAGAGAAAGACTTCACATAGCTGCAATGATCCACACCTCATAGGTTTGTCAGCTGGAGAATGTCTCACATAGATGCATTCATTAACAATACCAACCACTACCCTTGTAATTTTATAGGAACACCATACTATCCTCCTCATGTAGGAAAACCATATGTTCCCACCCCTACATTCTAATCCCTTCCTCCTCAAGCAACTTGGGGGCACAACTCAGGGAAGCCCATGCATCCCTTACCCCAATTAGGTATTAAAATTCCTAGGAATACACATGACCCTTCATGCCCCCTAGGGTGTGGCATCAAATCCTCAACATCATATCATCCTTATGGTATTCCAAAATAGATAAACCAATATTACCCATTCCCTAGTCCCCCGCAACCTGGTACCATGCCCCCATATGGTCAATAGGAGGTTGGGGTCAACTTTTTCCAAACTTCACCCATGAAGTACGTTCAAGAATTTGAATGTATGAATATGGTAAATCGTTCCACTCAGTATAATAATTCGAAAAGGATGTTGAAGAACAAATCCAATAACAACTAGGGATAAGGGGAAACCCCTAGCAACAAAATATACTAGCAGGGGGAAACCCTAATGCAGGTAAATCCAAACCAGAATACTAGAACCAATAATGGCTAGCAACAACATGGGAAGAACAATAACCTTAGAATTAATTTCCCTTGTGCATTATGCAGTGAGTTTGGAAATTATACTCACATTTTTCCTTAAATTGTCGATTAAAAAATAATGAAGGAACCTATGAACACACAAGGACCCCTTTCTCAGTAGGGTACCCCACCAGTTCAGGGCAACTTCCCTCAACCCCCGCAACTAGCAGTTTTACACAATCCATTTTCCCATCAAGGAGTGTTTTCTATGCAACAAGAATTTGGTCCATCCACCCAACAGATGGGTTAATACCCTAATATAGGACAAGCTCAACTTGGAAATTCTACAACATGCAACATT
>ML805154.1:245408-263069 GCA_009831015.1 Picea engelmannii | reverse complement strand
CTCACCAGGTGGCATATTAAGGTTGTCCCTTTTTCACGTTTACATATTCTGAACGACTTATCTTTTTATTTTTTTTAGGACTCTTCACTACCCAAGGTATCAAAGTAATATTCCTTTGATACTATCCTTGTCGGAGTCTATCTGGTCCCTCATCCTTTCGAACTCCAATGATGTCTTTCCAATATTTTCATCATTTGTGTTTGGCACATCTTTCTAGTATAAGGGAATATTCCTTCGATGCCCCATATTCAGAGCTGATTTAAACCTTACCTCAATGACCTTCGATGCCACAACTCCGATGGGTCCCACCTTCTCCACAACACTGCACATGCATTAGATCGACACACCTTTCTAGATAAAAAAGGAATATGCTTTTGATACCCCTCCCGTTGGAGTTCAAGATGATCCTCAGGCTTTCCCACTCCAATCCTATGACTACGATGGTTATATTTTAAAATTCAAACACCCATAGACTCTGATACATGGATATGGACTACCGACTCTTTTAATGAGCATTAATGACAGAGATTGAGGCTGAATTTAGTAACAAATTTTGTACACAGACAAGTTATGGCACATTTATGGGCATTTTAATACCTCTTAATGCATATAAAATCTTATTTTACAACCAATCTTCTTCTAAACGTTTGTAAACTCCGTTCTTATTTTATTCGCTAAGTGTTTTGTGTAACCATTTCCTCATCTCAATTACAAGTACTTCATTTTACTATTTAACAACATGTATTTTTGTGTTTTCCATATCATTTTTCCATAGGTTAATTAACTTATTAATATGATGATGTAGTATTAATCAACCTCCTATCATGGAGAGCCAGAATCCTAGAATACCTAAGGGATCTATTTATTTTGAGTCACCTTCCACCCTTGAAACATCATATCACTCAACTGAGTCCTTGGTGACGGAAACCACCCCCAACATTAGTGAAGACCGAAACCCATGATATGAGGAGATCTATATAATTTTTAATTCGGGTGATTTTCCTGCAGAGGACGAGGATGAATAAATATATCAGAACATCCAAAAAAGAAGCATTCATCTGGTTTCTTCCATTCCAACTCTTTTACCATATAATGAGGTCATGCAATGGTTCTTCAATCAATTTGACACAAGCACTGCAACAATCATGATAAAATAGGGGAAGTGTGTGGCCTCCCTAAGGCCTGAAGACATTGGTTTGAGATACCATCTACCCATTCCCACTTTTTCTGTCAATGAGACCAGTGAAACTAATGAAACATTGGTGGGTCGATGAAGACAAGACCCTCAAACAAGGAAAAAAGTTGGTTCCCACCCACAGGCTCAAGGAACTGTATAAATTGTTAGTATCCATGCTATGTCAACTTTACGATTAAGAGAAAAGAACACACTTCCAGAACAATTGGTTGCCACTATCCCATACCATTGTCAAAATAGGACAAGTATTCAACTGGGCATACATATTAGCCTTTAACATCTGTCTCCATATGAATAACATCCTAGGTATGAAAATTCCTTTTTTTTACATGTCTCCCTACCTAATTGATGCTATATGTTCCTTGGTGCAATTTCCTAACCTAGGGTGGAACTGGGACCAAAAACAACCCCCATATTCATGTGTACTTCTCTGAGTTCTGGAGAATTAATTATAAGATAAATTTTTATGACATTTGTAATCTTTTCGTCACCCCTCTACACTCTATTATTTTTGGTTTTCCAAGAAATATAATTTCCTTTGAATCTAGGACTGGGATGAAGGGGGTAGATGATTGGTTCATATGTAAATATTATTCATATATTAGAGTGTATGGAACCACTAGATCACCTCACCTTTTCTCCTACTTTGTCCCATATTGTCTACTGATGAGAGATATTTCTTTCCAGACCATGGGGTCAGGGGTCACCTCACTTCTCCTAATTAGCAACAAAAATCTATGGCCTGTTTTCCCAATCCACATAGGGAACTACACCATTTCCAACAACCCACATGCAAGAAAGGAGGAAGAAACTCTACAAGAGCTACACCTATGCCTACGAGAACCTAAAGGCCATGAACCACATGAGCTTGCAGTCAACCATGTCATATTTTTTGGGCTCACCCAATCCAATGTCCATGTAGTTGAATTTGATGAAGATAGATTTAAAGGAATACTATGGTATGAAGAAGCCATTTAGAGGTTACCTAATGATGTTTCCAGACATGAGCTTGAATGTGAGAAAGAGGAGATGAAGAGAATGGAAATTGGCCATTTCTAAAGATTTCTCTAGCAGGAACAGGTCGGCACCAACGTTAAAGAGCAAGAAAAAGGTAGAAAAGAGGAAAATTTGGAACAAAAGAGACTCCAGGATGAAGAAAAATATAAAATGAAGAAATCCAAGGAGGAAAGAATCAAAAAATAAAATGAACTTAAGGCAGAACAAGAGACACGTCAAATGAAGAAAGCTATAGAAACCAAGGAAAATAAATTGGTTGATGAGGTAGATGCCAAGAGATTGGTCGATGAAGCTTAAGCTAAACGGGAAGTTGAAGAATTCAAGACCAAGAAAAAGGCAGATGAGTTGTTGATATAATAGCAGTTACAGAATTTGAGTCAGATCCCAAACACTCCATCAACACCCAATTTGGGTATTGTGAACATGCCACCTCATGACTGCAATCCTCTCAATGCTATTCCGAGAGTTTCTTCTTTTTATTCTCAAGCCTTGAATTTTGAAGGCACTGTGGTCGCTATTCGAGACTACTATTGTGACAATAAAACGAGGAGTATTGAGAAGAGGTTAAGTAAAATAAAAAGAGGAGAAGATACTAGATCCATGTCATCTACAGGGAGAATATTAGAATGGAATCCAGGGTGTGATCCTGAAGAGAATGTTGTTCAGTCAGCCTCTTCACTCCACGCTTTTGCAAGACTAAATGCCTCGTCCATCCTCAAAGTAGCCAATGCCCTGAACATTGCAAAAACCAGGGTGACATAGCTAGAGAAATAATTAAAATATGTTAAATATAGGCTTACTGTAGATTTTGAGAATGTTAAAAGAGTAGTTGACACACTCAATACAGAAAATTTGAACAGATCCCTATAGGCAAAAATATATCAAATGAATGCAGAGTTCAAATAATGATCAAGACTAAGTGAGACACCCAAAATGGAGAACTGGAAGCAGAAAGATAGAAGCTCAAAATAGCCATGGAGGTGAATAGGATATATACACTTGTTGTGGATACTATCAAAACCTAGGTGCTTGAGCTAAACAAAAGATTTACAAATGAGAAGAAAGAATTGATCAATCTTCTCGGTAAAATACAAACCGATAGTGAAGAACAACTCACGCTAAAAGATAAATTGGTAGAGATTCAAGGAAGGTATCAAGGAGCCCATGAGGCCTTAGAGAAGATGCTCGGTTGGCAAGATATGTGCAATTCGCCCCCCCACTACACTATCAGTATACTACGATAGAGAAAGACTTCGATGTCAAATATTCTTTAACACTTGTAAGCCCCTTTTAAAGAATGTATAGGCCACCCAAAAGGCAACAACCAACACCTTCATAAGGATGTGGAACAACACGAGAAATCTCATGGAAGAAATCAGGATACAACCATTTCTCCCCATTTATGAAGCAACACCTGCCACCGAAAAAATTACTAAGGTGGAAAAATGAAAATAAATCATCCAAGAAAGCATAAAAAGTCTAAATTAGATTGAAAAATAATCTTTGGAGGAGCACCTGTTAAGACCTACCCAGTGCACTAGTAAAATACAACTCTTTGTTAATAACACATCAAAGGAGTTACATCAAGAAGTGTTCACCAAAGATTGTAGTGGAGAGTTAATCATGGAGAAATTACAATCGGGCAAGCTTGAGGACATTATGAAAGATTATTCCCTCTGGGAAGAATACCGGGACTAGGTGCAGGGGCAGAGAAACTCATGATAACAAAATTCCATAACTATACCCAAATGTCTCCTTTCTCTACTATTGTTATCTTGTTTTCTGATTTGGAACATGAAGAGTCATTTTGTAAAACGTATTGGGGTTCATAATTCCAATATTATCATGTAAAAAGTGACTCCTCATTATAAAAGGGAGTACTATCCATAAGAAAGGGATTTTGGTTTCCGGATGCAACAAGACAATATTTTTATTGTATGTGAATTTGAACCTAAAGACATTTTTGAAGATTGTGGTTTTAATGTGTACAAATGTGATTATTCAATTTATGCATGTTTATTCTTGTAGTGTGTGGATGTTGGTTTATGAATTAATTATGAATTAATGTCCTCAGGTTTATAATTACCATGATTTTCAAATTGAGTACAATGATGGTGTGATGCAGTTAATAAATCAATTACTTGATTCTAACTTGTTATACTTTTAAACATTCATGTTACTTGTATTATGAATTTTTTCCGTGAAAGTAATATAAATATTTCACTATATTCATCCTTGTTTTTTAGATCTACTCCAGATCGGGATATGGTAGTATGAAATAGAATAGAGACTTCATCTTAGAATTGTAATCATTCATCTTAGAATAGAATTAGTTAGTTATGATTTTTAATTTTTAATTCATTTGAGAACCTTTGGTTCCTAGATTCATATTTAGTTAGTATATTAGTTATATTGGTAACCAGGCCAAAATATGGTTGAAAACGCTATCCCATATGAGAGTGGGTCTAATTGGGACCTGGCATCGAGCGTTTTCCCTCATATGATTGAATGGGTCATTCTAGCCTGTCAACACCATGGTTTATTCCTTACATAAATTTCACCACTACTTGTTGGGGTCTGTGTTTAAATTCTTCACTGACCACTCCATGCTCAAGTATTTGGTCAACAAGCCAGCGTTGGGTAGACGAATGTTTTGTTTGTTGCTTCTCTTTCAGGAGTTTGAATTTGAATTTATGGTTAAGCCATGGAAATATAATGTTGGATTAGATCATATGTCACTGATTGAGACTGGTGAATCTTCTAAGAGCCTCGATGATGAACTCTTGGATGCAAAACTCTTCCAGGTCAAAGCGTACCCAATCAAATGACCGAAATCATGAAATTTATCATGAATGGCTAGGATCCCATGGGATATACTTTGTTGTAGCATCGTCAACTAATGACCTATAGTGTTGATTATCAGTTGATTTTTGGACAATTGTATAAGTTGGGAGCAAATGGAATCATGTGTCAATGTGCCATAAAACATGAATGAAACTCCATCATGTATGAAGCACATTAAGGTATTACTAGAGGACATAATGTTGGCAAGGATAAAACACATAAGGTTATGCATGCAGAGTTTGGGTGGCCTTCCCTATTTGTATATTCCAAGGACCATTGCAAATGGTGCAACATATATCAACAAATTGGCAAGCCCTACAAGAGAGATGAACTTCCTATATTTCTTGTGACCGCGCTAAAGTTGTTCAACAAATGGGAAATAGATTTTGTGGGTACCGTCAATTCACCAGTGTGTTGTACATGGGAACACTACATTATTACAATGATTGAATACCTAAATAGATGGACCAAATCCATGTCAATCAAGGATTTCAAAACATAAATGAAAACACGCTTCATTTTTTAGAATGTCATCACCATATTTGATTGTCTAAGGGTGTTGATGAATGAACAAGGGTCACATTTTCTAAATGAGACCATTCAACAACTCACTAAAGAGTTCACGATCCATCACCATAGAATCACTCCCTATCACCCTCAATCCAATGATACGGTTGAAGCCTTTAATAAAATTTTAGAGCATGCTTTAACCAAATTTTGTAATTTGCAACATGATGAATGGGATCAATCCATCCCAATAGTATTATGGGATTATCGAGCAATGTGAAAAAGTTTTACCGAGCAAACTAAATTCATACTGGTCTATGGAAAAGATGTGGTCATGCCGCTCGAATTTGTTGTACCTAGCCTTCGAGTTTCCATTGTAACCCAGATGACAAACGACTAGTCCCTCCAGTACATGTTAGATGAGCTCATGGAATTAGAGAAGGATCAAATGATGGCAGGATTCAACCAAGTGGTGGAAAAGGAAAGGCATAAGGCATGGCACGTTCATAACATCAATCAAAAAATTAGCTAGCCTGGATATTTAGTATTATTGTATGACAAAAAATATTTACAACATCCTACCAAGCTACACATGCGCTGGATAGGTCCTTCCAGCTAGTATACATCAATGAAACAAGTGCCTCCAATTTGGAAACCTGGCAAGGACAATTTCTTAAGGGGATCATCAACAACAATAGGATGAAGGTGTTTTACGACCCACAGGGGTCAACCAACGTCTAGCTCCCTCTCCCACCTTTGAATATTGGTACTGTAGGTTTAGTATAGGATGTACAATAGATAACATATCTTATAGTTGACATAATTTACCTTTTTGACAACAAAACATTCACATCAATCATGTAGGAGGACCTGATAGATTGATAGTTTTTGCATATTCTCTAGATTTCCAAATGAGGTTGATACTTTTCCATAAGTACAAGGTCCTAGTCCTAACTGAAAATTCATACAAGACTTGAAGGAGCTTCCTGGTTGTTAAGTTAATTGAAAGGGAGAGTAATCATATTTGGGTAGTTCTCACATGCGATAATTACACAGTTAGTTATACAACCACAATATCCAACCAACATCACTAGTAAGACAGACTCGCCATACCCTCCATTGAATATTTCCTTCTCTCCTTCATTATATTCCCCACCATATCCACTCTATATATACCAACCCCCCCCCCGACACTCTCAATGGATTTTTTAGAACATGGGTATGATAGGATTAGTCTTTGAGGTTTTTAGAGTTTGTTAAGACATGTAAGGGGTTTTTGGGACATTCATGATAAATTTTAATCTCTGATATGAAAGTGATATTTTGGTAGCGTTATCATATAAAAAATATCCTTCACGCTACAAAAAAACATGTGTAAAATAAAAATATATATATAATTTCATAAATTAGTTCTTAGCCTGTGCTTTTCAGTTTTTAAATTTTAAAACACCTGTTAAGTCTGAGTCTGAGTTTTCAAAGTGATCCATCATGATTGTTCGCATATCCATCATCACATTCACCAACTTCTTGTGACACCATAACCATGAATCTATCGCATTATTTTTGTTCATTGAGAAAGAAACCCAAGTTTCTAAAAAATGTGCGTTATCTTGTTGTTTCCTTATCTCTGATACCACTTGTTGAGATTCGACCAGAGAAATATCGCTCCCAAAGTCTAGAGTCAGATTTTAGGGTTTTGTTTTGTAGGTTAACTATTTTGAATACAAAGCAAAGGAAAGACAAAGGCAAGCAAATATTTTTTAACAAGAGCCAACCCTTGAATGTGCATTAAACCTCAACAGAGCTTGCTTCCATTTGTAGTAAAATAAAACCTTTGATTTTTGGGCATCTTTTTAGTAATTTCTGCTAAGGGTTTTTTTCATTTTTGAGAACAAATCATTAAATCCTCAGGCAAGGTGGACAGGCATGAGCCTTTTGGTTCAAAATTGTTGGACAAGAAGCACTATTGTGTTGTCTGGTTTGAACTGGTTGGATGTTATAGGTTTTGACACAAATTGCAGGGTTACAATGATTAGGTCTCTCAAGCCTTTGTAGAGAAATACGATGGAGAAAAGGCTTAGTTGGGTTTCCTCTTGCTGCATGTTAATGAGAATAGTATCACTAAAGACACCGAGATGCCAACAGAAGGAGAACATTGGTTCAAGAAGAAACCTGCAGATGACATGGACTACAATAGGTTTCTAAAGGAAGAACATTAGAATTGTGACTGGAATAGAAGTGTTCCCATGTCATACATAAAAAAGTAATGGAATGAGCTGGCGAAAAGATATATAACTGGGGAAGGAAGGTACAACTCTACTTTAATGTATCATATTATATTGTTGGAAAATTTCACAGGTGTGAAGCCTCTGAATCTGCCTTATTTTATTTGGAAGAGCCTCACAAAGATGGCTAAGTCAGTCAAAGCCAGTCCTGAAAAGGCCAAAACTAGAATTTTCCATTCAGGGTTGATGAAATTACTCATCATGGAGGAATTGAAGAAAAGAGAAAAAACTTGGTAATTTTTCCTATTCTAGGAAGAGTTTGATTGTGAACATCCAAAAGATGTTAAAATCCCCCTTGGAAAAAATAATAGCAAGAGTAAAGGAAAAGAAGCTATCACCCATGATAAATATGGAGCATCAACAAGAAGAGCTAGGAGGAGGATTGATTTTGTGGATGACCCTAATGATAAATACATGGTTAGAATGAAGAGAGCTAAAGTGGAGACCTGGAAAGAAATCTTGAAGGAGTACAAAGTGCTTGATAGATTTCTGAAAAAGGAAAATGCTACCCTCAAAGATCAAGTAGAAAGGATTAACAAGAAGAGAGATAAGCTTAAGGAGAAGACCATGGTATTGATGAGAAAAGATAAAAAATACTACAGGCCTAGCATTAAATTCTGCAGAAAATACAGAGGAATGAGAACAAGATGGCATCATGAAAGAAGGGAAAATCAGAACAGACTTAACATGTTGGTTATTGTTGAACAACGAGTTTAAAAGAAATAAGGCCCTAAAACCTCCATTTTTATTAAACCAATTTTGAAAGATCAAAGGCAAGTATTATTACAAGTTATCAACAAAAGAAAAAGATACAAGCAATTAAAATTATTTCTCAATATATTTAAATTCACTATATTTTGAAAACTACTCTGCTGAAATTTGGATGGTCCAAGCTTATTTTAACAGTTTTCAGTGTAGAATGCTTCAGTAAAAGATAGCGGTTTTTTTAAATTAAAAGGATACATGAAATCCCATGTTATAAAAAATAGATAACATTCACTCCTCTCATGGGTACAGTATGACAACGACAGTTGAATCTTTTCCAGCCTACTGGTTAGCATGTTGAACATATTAGGCAAAAGGAGTAGGCTCATATTTTGCAGTTATGATCTTTTAGTTTTCCTATGATCGGTGTTTTGGTAGCAATTATTAATATTTTAAATTAAAACACTACTAAAATACATGTATATGCAGAAAAAAGATAGTGTGTGGATTTCTAGGATGACAACTTTCCAACTAATCTCAAGTGTCTTCTAAGTCAGGATAAAGCTTATTCAATGTATATCAGCCCCAGTAACCTCAATTGGATCAAGAATTGAGATTTCAAAATCAAATTTAGTCAAAGTTTTGCATAAATTTTGGATCTCTAACCATTTTTCTATATTTTTGCCTCAATATCTCTCTAGATGTAATTTTGGGAGTAACAATTTTCTCTACCATATCTTATGTAATTACTCCTGATCCACTTATTTTGGATACACAAACTATTATGAAAGTCTATATATATGATGAAAGAAATGTAATGAGTGGTTGGAGAGTGTGAGAGTGAGTCAGAGAACTTAATGTAATATCTGAAAGGGCCAAGTCTGAACTTTGCAAGTTGTGATAATCATAGAGACTTTGATCTCTTGGAGTTGGATCCCTATCTATGTACTTATTTCTTCTATTATGAATAAAATTGTTGCAATATTCCCTATTTACAAGCTTCAAATTCTTTGTATTTGAAGGCATCAATGAAAAACCTGTGGTTGTAGGCTATGCTCATACTTGTATTTGATTTCATGTATCCGAAAGCATTTTAGATATTATGAAATGTTCTTCTAGTATTTTCCTTATGTCTTCCTTTCATTTGAGTGATAATCAGTTATATCTTTGATTCATGTTTCCTATGAACAACTCTCTATTTTTTGACATAATTTGTAAACCTGAAAACTTTCCCCTTGAAGTCTATCTAAAATAGATTTGATTTGTCGTACTTTCACCCATTCCCATCCAAGCAAATTTGTTATTAAATTATTTAATTCCTTGACACTGATCTCCTTAGAAATCAATGAGGTTGTCTCAAGGACTAACATGAGTAATTATCCATCACGATTCCCTACCACCCTCGCTTATCACTTCCTCCATCGTTCATTTAGTATTTCCCCCAATTCATCCTGATGGCTCTATAAGGTAACAAATATAATATAATATGAAGAAACAAGAATATCAAAATATATCAATGAAACAACAAAATATTGAGAAGAGAAATACCATAAACAATACCTTGATTCAAATAAAGCAATGTTCACTTGCCTCTTCGAGGGGCAACCTCCAACAGAGTAGAGATATATTACAAATTCTCAAGAAAAATCTTTATCATGCCTCCTACTATTATGTATACTAATTCTATCTTCTAAAGAACATTCTAGAGGAAGATCTTTCTAGAAGTGGAAGCTTCTATTAGGTCTTATTACATTGACTTGCTCATATTTATAAAATAGGCCTTATTAACTAATGTCGGCCTTTATTACATGGAAACTATATTATTCTATCTATGTGAGGGGTTAGGGAGATTAGGTCCATAACATGCCCTCCCCCTTAACAAAGAGTCTTTTCCTTAAGGATTAAGATGAGGAAATTTATGCATAATAGTAGTTGGCTCCCAGGTGGCATCTTCTGGTGGAGTATCCTTCCATTGAACTAACACTTCCTGGATGGTGTGTTGACGGGGACGACATTCTCGCTAGTCCAATACAGCTTGTGACTGAAACCAAATGGAATATTCTTCATCCAACTTTGGTAGACTAGTCTGAGCATGAAACTTGGTGCCAATCACTTTCTTTAGGCATAAGACGTGAAAAATAGGATGTAGGTTGGAGTGACTAAGCAAATCTCACTGATAGGCCACTGGCCCCACATGTTTGAAAATAGTATAAGGACCATAAAATTTGTGGGAAAGTTTCTGACATTGCTAAGATTTGAGAAAAGTATGCTTGTATAGTTGTAGATGAAGAAACACCTAGTCCCCTTCAACAAATTGACATTCAAAATGACCTTGATCTACCTGTTTCTTCATGTGGTTCTGATCCATGACCAAATTTTCTTTGAGAGTACGAAGAATGGTCATGTGGGATGTAATATTGTGGTCAACGTCCTGAACCTTGGAGACACCTAACATGTATGGAAGAACCGATGGTGGCTTCTATCAGTAGACTGCTTCAAATGGAGTCATGCGAGTAGCCATATGGTAAGAGGTGTTGTACCACCATTCAACTAAGGGTAACCACTGAACCCATTGATGTTTTCAGTCGGATGTAAAGAAACTCAAATATGTTTCTAGACACTTGTTGATTGCTTTTGTTTGTCCATCCATCTAGGGATGATAGTCTATGTTGAGGTGCAATTGGGGTCCTTGGATCCTGAATAATTGTTTCCAAAAATGACTAGTAAAAGTTGGATCATGATCAGAAACAATGGAATGAGGTATTCCATGGAGTTTGAAGATACGATCCATAAACATTTGAGCCATTGTAGATGTTGTGAATGGGTGTTGAAGAGCACAAAAATGAGCATATTTGGAGAGACAATACACTACCATCATGATGACTGACTTATTTTTTGATTTGGGTAAGCCCATATTGAAATCCATAGAAATATCCATCCAAATACTAGGTGGAATCAGAATTGGTTGGAGTGTGGTAGGATTTTTGACAGTCTCTCCCTTATTTCTTTGACATATATCACATTTCTCCACTAAGGTGTAGACAACATGTTTCATACCTTCCTAGAAGAAAGAACATTTGACCCGTTCATAATTTTTGGTAAAACCTGAATGCCCTACAGTAGGATATGCATGAAACTTGGAGAGCACCTTGGGTTTAAGGGCCGATCGTTTTCTTAAATATAGGAGTCCTTTATAGAGAAACTCTTCATTGTGCCAAGAGTACCCTGGAGAAGCTTGGGGATCCTGTTGCAGTTTTTGGATGAGGATGGAGATTTTGGGATCTTGCAACCATTCTTGGAAGAAAACCTGAAGACATGCGATGAATATGAATGAGAGGGAAAAGAGGGACCCTTCTTCTTCATATTTCTTGGAAAGAACATCAATCTCCACATTTTCTTTTCCCTTTTTGTAAATGATCTCATAATCATATCCAAACATCTTGGTCACCCATTTTTGTTGCTCTGGGGAGGAAATTTATTGTTCTGGGAAGTACTTGGGGATTTGATGGTTTGTTTTAATTTGGAAGAATTGTACCAATATATAAGGGTGCCATATATCCACTGCATGAAAAATAACCATCATTCATTTTTCATAGATCGATTGGCCCAAATGTCTCTTGGACAATTGTTTATTGGTAAAACCCAAAGGTTATCCATCTTGCATGAGGACTGCCTCGATTCCTCTCCTTGATGCATCACATTCCATAAAAAAGGTCTTGATGAAATCAGGTAGGGCCAGTACAAGAGTAGCACACATAGATTATTTCAAGGCTTGGAAGGATTGGTTAGTTGTTGAAGTCCAACTAAAAGCGTTATTTTTAAGGAGAGTTGTTAGGGGAGCTGCAATGTTTCCATAATTTTGAACAAACTTGCGATAATAGCATGTTAAACCCAGGAAACCACACATACTTTTAAGATTTTTAGGGTGAGGCCATTTTTGCATAGCTTCAATTTTATTAGGATCCACCCTTACACCATTCTTTCCAACAATATGACCCAGGTACTCAACTTCAGATATGCCAAAAGTACATTTAGACTATTTGAGGAAATTGTATTGCTTGGAGAGGAGATGGAGAACTTGATCTACATGGGTGAGATGGGTTGGACACTTTTTACTATAGATGAGAATATCATCAAAGAAAACTAACACAAATTAATGGAGGAAAGGACAAAAGACATGATTCATGGGACTTTGAAACATAGAGGGGGAATTACAGAGACCAAAGGACATGACCAAGAACTCATAGTGACCCTCATGAGTGCAAAATTATGCCTTGGGGATGTCTTCCTCTTTCATACGCATATGGTGGTAGACAAAACAAAGGTCAAGTTTGATAAAGTATTGATCCCCACTGAGTTCATCCAGAAGGTCATCTATGATAGGATTGGGGAATTTGTCCTTGACGGTAAGTTTGTTGAGGGAACAAAAATAAGGACACATGTGCCAAGTGCCTTCCTTCTTAAGGAACATGACCACATGGGAAGAATAGGGGATGGTACTATGAAATATAACACCCTCTTCTAACAATTTGTTGATAGTTTTCTCAATTTATTTTTTATTAGCAAAGGGATGACGATAAGGGAGAACATTAAAGGGATGGAATGATCATGGTCCCCATGGTAAGGGGGAAGGCCCTATGGAGTTTAGAAAATAGTGTGATGGAATGAAATAATATATTGAAGGTAGGGGTGTACCTAGGGTGTCTCAACTACTTGAATGGAATGTAATTGGTAAATGATGCTAGAATGACCTTTTTTGAGTAACTTTTGCATGCGATGGGAACTAATGATCTCTAGAGAACCTACTATAATTCCTTGAATTTATATTGTTGGCCTTCCTATTGGAATTTCATGGTTAACTCCTTAAAATCCATGAGTATGGGTCCAAGAGTGCATAACCATTCAACACCAAGCACAATGTCACAACCACCCATGTCAATAGAAAATATGTGATATTTCAGGTTATACTAACCAATTTGTAGGCACACATTTTCACAGTACCCTCCACATTTCATGGAACCACCATCGACAATCATGTTTTGAAAATTGTTGAAAACACTGATATAGCAATTGATTTCTTGGGTAAGACGACGATGAATGAAATTATGAGTTTTTCCACTATCAATGAGGATGATGAATTTCTGGTGCTTAATGTAGTGAATCAATTTGAGGGTTTTGGGAGCAGAAAAACTAGTGAGAGCATGCAACGAAATAAGTGGTCAATTTTGAGAGGATGAAAGAGTGGCGTAATATCATCAGTTGGTGGTAGTGTTGCTTCAGGTGAAACCTCAACATATTCATAAAAAAAATACTTAGAAATGGCTATAAAAATTTTATGTTTTTTACACTTGTGCCCTAGAAAGAATTTATCATCACAATTATAGAAAAGACCCTTGAGTTGGTGTTCAACCATTTTCTCCCTTGTTAATTTTTGGACTTTGAGAGAAGTGGCTTGAAGGGTAGGGGTGTTGGGTTTAGGGCAGGGAATAAAAGTGGATTTTTTGCTATGGGCCAAGATGACCTGTTGTGACTTCTTGGCACACTTAGTGGCTTACAACCAAGTCTGGGGGTGAGCCATGATGACCTGGGTGTGGATTTCATCCTTGAGGCCACTGATAAAGCATTCCTTGAAGAAATCATTTTTCATGCCCTCCGTGCGGAAATCCAAGTGCTCAAAGATAGAAATCAAATTTTCCACTATTCCAAATTGTTTCAACTTCGTCAGATGTCCTAAATGGTGGGTATCCATGTCAAAGAGTTCATACAGTTCTACAAAAAACTGTGATCAAGCAACTTCCCTTGGCATGCATTTCGATGCCATTTCCACCATTTTCTTTGTTTCAGATCTAAATAGAGAATTCCATAACAAATCTTGGTTAACTCATTAGTGATACCATCCAAGGAGAAATAGTGTTCCGTCTGAGTAACCCAGGCTTGTGGATTTGATCCATCAAATGTTTTTACCTCGACTCTGGGAAGATATGGGTCATGAGGTAGGGAGTTGAAATGAGACTGTAGAGGCTTGTTGGAGTCAAAACCTTCATTATAGAGAGATGGTTCAGAGGAGGAAGGACCCTAGAGTTTGTTCATGAATTAGTGTACAAAGGAATAGACTTAAGCAATTTGGCTACCGAGTTGTTCTTGGATAATGTTCATTTTTGCATGAATGGCCAGAATGTCCCTATTTACTTCATCTTGAGAGGCAGTAGGGTTAGTACTTAGTTTCTGATTGGTTTCTTCTTGGTGGGTGGGATCCATGAGGAGATGAGGGTTGGGTCCACAGAAAAAAAAAGAAAGATAAGTGATATATACCACTATGATCAGGGTAGAGAGAGGAGACCAATGGGTTAAGTGGGAAACAAGGGTGTTGGGAAGGGTATGGGTCCACAGGGTGAAAAAAGGGTTAAAAATGATATGTACAAAAAGAGGAATCCAATGGGATAGGTCTTAAATAAGGGTTATACTCTGATCTAAATAATATTGCAATGTCGAAATAACCAAATTCTTAATAGGAAAAAATGTGTAGTAATTTCTCAACCAGAATGCAGGAGGCAAGGTTGAATGTCAGTAGATCTTATATGTTCCTTTTTCTATTCTATTTCCGTCCCAAGGGTTAGGATTTTCAGATTTCCTACAAATAAGGGCTTTCCCTGTGTTCTAACTCTCTAATATACATGTGGGTTTGAACAGTGGTACTTGAACCAATATTTCAGGGTACCCTTAGTCGTACTACCCAATTTCTGAGGTACTAGAGAGTATCTTCCCAAGTGTTATTCTTGGTGGAAATATAGCAGCTAGGCAGTCGATCGATTCATCTAGGGATGGTTTCAAGATACCTAGGGGGATCTCGATATACCAGAGGTATGTGGAAGAGAAAGTAGGTATACACATGTTTTCTAATGCACTACCACTCAAATGGCTACCAACAAGGGTTACAAGGGTGTCCAACAATGTGAGCTTAAAAACCTCTTGTATTTCCTGTGTGTATGCTTCCCTGACTGCAAATTTATGTGTTGAATGATAGATCATTGTAATTTAAATACATTAGAAGACATGTCTACCTTGAAAAAAAAATTAACCCACAATTCCTACCAAGGAAAGTGCTTTGATACCACTTGTAAGGTACCATATCTATATAATATGTAGAAATACGAATATTCAACATATATCAATGGAACGACAAAAAATTGAGAAGAGAAATACTATAAATAATACCTTTATTCAAAGAAATCAATGTTCACTTGCCTCTTCGAGGGGGGAACCTCCAGTAGAGCAGATCTCTATTACAACAATTCTCAAGAAAAATATTTTTCATACCTCCTACTCTTATTTATACTAATTCTATTGTCTAAAGAGAATTCTACAAGAATATCTTTCTAGAAGCGGAAGCTTCTATTAGGTTTTCTTACATTGACTTGTTCCTATTTATTAAATATGCCTTATTAACTAATATCAACCTTTATTACATGGAAAATATATTATTCTATCTATGTGAGGGGTTAGGGATATTAGGTCCTTAACAAGATCGTATTTTCTCAGCTCTCTTCCCAGCTTCCTCTACTTGGTGTGGCTTAGAAGATTGTGCATAATATTCTCTTTTCAGTTCATTCAAGCAGCTCCAGAGCCTACACTTTATTTTTCACGGATATTGTTAGAATATCACCAGCTACTCGATAGAGGTCCTTCCTTTGTCTTCCCTATAAATAATAATCTCGGTCCCACACAATTCCTTGAACTATGTTTTGTACTCATGGTTATTTACCAACTCTCTCAACCCAAAGACAAGCTAAGAACTATGCTCTCTCTTGATGGATCCTAACTTATTTTCAATGGTTGGTGTTTGATGGTGGGATTTAAACAGTTCCCTCATTCACCTTCATAGACACCATTGAAGGTTTTGGGTCAAGCATCTAGCCGCATGCACTCCAACTCCATCTTTCACCATGGGGCCTACTTTATTCTTTCAAGGACATGGGTTGAGTTGCAACTACAACCAGAACAAATGTTTTTCTCTTACTCAAGCTCAACCGCAATCACATTTTGTTTTGAAGTACGATGATTTTCTCTTACTCAAAGGTTTCTCCTTGATCAAATGAGTTTGTTGGCTCAAGGATGAGCCAAGTAATAGTGGTGTGGCCATGTTGGCACCCAAATTTTTGGGCTCATTTTGTGCACACACAAACAAATTTGTGTGGGCTCATTCCAAATTTTTGTGCATGCCTAAGTTAATAAACGAAGAATAAAAATAAGTGCATACTAGATCAAGTTTTGATATTGCACGTCAAGCTGGAAGTATACCAATTTTTCCAGAATCAAGAAACGAATCATCAAGAACTCCTCTCGAATGATTACTACCAGTATCACAAGGGATCATGGAGCTGACAAAAGATGAGTTGGCGAGGTAGTTAAGATTTCCCCAGTTCCATAAGGTTACATGGATTGTAGGAAGATACCAAAATCGTGTGAGGTAATTATGTTAGTAGAACGAGTGGAACAAAGGAGAAAGATACATATATCCTAAGTAGGGAAATCTATAAAAGGAAGCAACGACATAAAATATAGAGTTAGTTGATTTGATGAGATCCATTGAGTTGTTGGTATCGAGCTCACTCTAAGACTTTTGTAATGTTGTAATGCTTCTAAACATGAATCTAAGTTTTTCATATGTCTGAGAAGAAAAGAGGATGCACATTGCATAGTGTGTTTTATTTCTAAGGAATTATCTAAAGAAGATATGAAGCTTTGTTATTATCGTATATAGTCTTATTAATGTATATTGTATGTTTGTGTTGAATGAAATGAAAAGAATAATAAAGTTGTGTCATTTCTGATCTATGGTGTGTTTATTTTTTTACTTGTTAGCACAACAAGTCATGGAATATGAAATGTATGAATTCCATCCTAGATGGATATTGGTTTTCTTAATCCTTCATCCATGCCACAAGACCTTATGGTATTTATGATCCCTTCTACATCTTGGGTGAGACCTTCCTTGGCCTTGGCTAAGAATTGGTATGTCAATTCTCTGGGGTTTTTGTTGGTCAACTTTGGATAGACCCAGGCTCTAAACTCCCCAGTGTTAGGAAGGACACACACAAGCATGGAATA